>ML783442.1:298266-343130 GCA_009831015.1 Picea engelmannii | reverse complement strand
GAGATAATATTGTTTCCATAAAGAAGAGAACCGGAAACGGGCTCACGAATACCATCAATATCTACCGGAGGAGCTGCGATGAAAGCAATAATGAATACAGAGGTTGTGGTCAATAGGGTAGGGATCATCAAAACACCAAACCATCCAATGTAAAGACGGTTTTCGGTGCTAGTGATCCAGTCGCAAAAGCGACCCCATAGATTAGATTATTAATACTATTAATTATTCATATTATGTTATTTTTGGTGAAGAACATATAATTTTCATAAAATTTAATCATATTTAATTAGATTATCATAATAGTTTGAATATAAAAATATAAAAGAGAAAATAATAATAATAATTAATTCATGAAGTTTTTAATAGATTAAAAAAGATAGCATACAAGTTAACAAAGAATTATTTTATGGTGAATTTGTAAAGACTTTGCTCTTAATTGAGAGACGCAAGGTTAAAGTCTCTTTCCTTTATGTAGAAGTAGGTTTTTATCTTCATTCATGGAACATGACATTCTTCCACTTTTATTGCTTCTTAGATTATTTTCTAGGTTTTGTTTATGTCTTGTAGTTGTTGTTTATATGATGTTAGATGTTACTTTGATATAATGGCATAATAATGTTATTTCACATTAACACTCAACTTCTTATGTAGGTTCTTAACCATTAATTAAGTAACAATTTGCACAAAAGTGTGTCTAAAAATGTGTGATTTATCTCTACAATTTTAACGTAGACTAGGAGTCTAAGTTTTAATGTGACAAGAGTTTGTGAGGGACACTCCAATGTAACATTATCGGTATGTCATCTATTAAAAGATCCACAACTCAAGAGTGTGACACTGATCAAATTATAATGTATCTTAATGGCCACCATCGAAATTCCTTTTTTTGAAAGTTATGTCAAAGTTCAATATTGTATGGTACAATACATGGCATGGTAAAATGGATCTCATGACCCATTAACATGGATGGATTATTAAGTGTAACATTGCACATAGGATGCATAAAGATAGGGTGTGCAACTACCCATCCCTCTATTTTGGATCCACCTTTTGGGAGGGGGTGGTTTGAAGTGTATTTATGATTATCATTGTTGATATTACCAAAAAATAAGTAATAAATTTTGATAATAAAAAAATTTGTAAATATTTAATATTAATATGCTAAACCATAAAAACATGAAACTTTAATAAACATTTTAAATGTTAAAAAGCATAACTATAAACCAATACATTATAATAATAATACAAACAATTATAAATGACTAACTTAAAAATTAGATATCCTAAACCATAATAAAAACAAGATGTGTAATGAACCCTTGAAATTATATTTTAATTTTTTTATCAAAACATTTTTTTTAAGTGATTGGTTAGTAGAGTTGGTTACAAACCTTCACTATAAACATTCCATGTGGATGGTTACAAATTTATATTTACTTTTAAAAAATCACTAGAAAGGATTAAAATGAAATGTTTGATCTCTAATCATTGTCATCTCTAAACATTCCATGTGGATGGTTACAAATTTATCTTTACTTTTACAAAATCACTAGAAAGGATTAAAATGAAATGTTTTTTATCTTTACTTTTACAAAATCACTAAAAAGAAAGGATTAAAATGAAATGATTAAAATGAAATGTTTGATCTTTAATGATTGTCATCTCAAAATCAAATTTGAATGTTGTAAGACATGTTATTAAAATGAAATGTTTATCTCTAATCATGGTTATCTCAAAATCAAATTTGTATGATGTAAGACATGAGATTGACATATATCTCATATTGCATGTTGGAATTTGAACTTATAGTAGACAAGGGTTTGACTATAAATTTGAGACTAAAATTTTAAATAATTAATTTGAAAAGGACATGTGTGGAACAAAATTAAATGAAAAACACATGTACAAGTAGAATTTACTTATCTGCAAGCCATGCAAAAGTGAACTACAGAAAAGGAAAGGTAGTTGTGCAAGGTCCAATTTGGCTATAAATTTGAGAGTTGAAATTTCAATAATTAATTTGAAAAGGATATGTGTGGAATACAGTTTAGATGAATGACACTTTTACAAGTAATGTTTTCCTTATCGGTGAGGCATGCAATGGTGAATTAGGGGAAATGAAAGAAAATTGTGTAAGAATCAATAATTGTAATAGTGTATATAAAATGTCACAAAATGTGATCTCAAATTTGAAAATGAGAGTTGATTTTTAAAATTATTTATTCACTTGGATTGTCTATGGACATATAATGCTCTTATTAGTCCCTGTCGTAGGCATAGAGGGACTATAGCGATCGATAAGTCATTGAATACATATTAGTTTTTCCTTTGATCATAAATATTTGCATAATACCTATTGTTGGAGTTAGGGAATTAAATGCATATATTTTTATATAATAAAAAGTACCACATATGTGTTGATCTGATTGGATAAGAGATTGGAGGTGTTATTGTCGGCTTCGCTATTCCCAATGTTTTATATGGCAACATATCCAAACTTTTTCTCGTATACGGTCTTTTTGAATCATATATTTTTCCTGTATGTTGCTTGTAGTTGGATTAATGCTAGCATTAGTTCGAATGTTTGTATTAGCATTTTCTGCTAGCTGAATATATTCCAATGTTTTGATATGTACTAAGCATATTGAAATGTTTTGATATCCAAGCTTTATAGTGATTGAGAACTCCAAAGTTTATAACATCTTTGCCAGATGTATTTTTGTTGAAATGTATTGACACTTTTTTTGAGATGCCTCAATAGACCTAACAACTTAAATGTTTACATGAGGCGACGTCCTCCAATAGGCCTAACAGCTTAAATGTTTGCATACCGCGAGGTCCTTAGACAGCCTGACAGACTTAAATGTTTATGTAAATACGCTTCTCGGAGTACATTTTTCCTTGAAAATTTCCATACAATTACAGTGAATTTGCACAGTCTTGTTTGTCCACCGCTAGTTCAATAGCCATTGTATGTTTCATCCTTCTTCTACCTTTGCAATGCAATTTCGTTACCATTGAAGCTACATACATTGTTTACCAGTTCAATGAGTTCTTCTTCTTCGCTAGTTTCTCGGTTGTTGCTTATTGTTGTTTCGTTTGCGAGTCGACCTGCGCTTTTGCATTTCAGTGTTTTGGAGTAAGTTTCAATGCTATAGTTTGATTTTCTATTCCTTGTTTGTTGTTCAGTGTTTACAGTCTGCAAGTAAGAATGTTTGATTATTTGTAGTGGCATGGTTCTCATATGTTTCCGGTTCCTTCTGTGCTTGGGTTGCAGTTTCGTAATCGTTGGAGATACATATGTTGTTTGTTGGCTCAGTGTTTCTTGTTGGTTCGTTGGTTCGTGGGTTGATGGTTCTATTTTTTTGGCTCGGGTTTACGCTTTGGGGCCCTGGGGGTGAAGTTCTACCTATTCGTTCTTTATCGCTGTCTGGTGCTTGCTTTTTTCTTTTGTTTGATTTGGCCTTGCAGGGTTGGGGTCCAGCGGTGGTGGTTGGAGCTTTTTTTTTCTTTTTTTTTTAATCTTCTTGTTTTTTGGGGCACTTTACAGTGTTCATCCCTTGCACCTAGGAGTCAACATGTAGTTGTGTTATTTTCCCTGTCTGTCAAGGTTGATGTCAATTATTTTGTGAGATTTTGTTGGTGCTTCAGTGCTGGCATGAAAGAAAATAGTTGCACGCAAAATTGTTCGAGGATTACATGTGAAATTGCAATATCCGTTGTTTTTTTGTTAGAATAAAGCATATGAATGCTACATTTATAGACCATGTATGGTCAGATGTGTCGATATGACATTACATGTTCTTTCTCCTCTACACAGACTAGTGTGCGCACGATACAATTTGTGTTGTGCTTTAGGTATGATATGTACAACAAAGATTTTGCAAGATTATATTTAGATGTCTGGAAGCATGTCTGGGTAGTTTGCCACGGAAAACCAAAAACTTGTATCGTGGGCACAACAGTTTGTGTAGAGGATAAAGAACATGTATTTCCATTGGTGGAAGCATATCTGAATAATTTTCCGCGGAAAACCAGAAATCGTTAGCTACAGCAATTCAATTGTGTGATATTTTGTGGCTTGTAATATCTTTTGGGCAAGGAAAACAAAATTACACATTTACATCCATGGATGGAGAAGCGCAAAGGTTCATGTTTTTGCCTATCTTCTATAATGTTCGTTGAGTCTGTTTTACTCTATGTACATATTGCTTGTTCTCCGGTGCATACCAGCTTCCATTCATGTTCATTGTATTTTGTGCGTTCTCACATTTAAACAAACAGAATAGATGGAGAAAACGAGGGAGTCTTGACTGCATCGATTGAAGAGAATATAGAAAGGCACATGCTTTTACTGTTATTTCATATTGCATTGTTTTATATTTTATTTATGGTCTATATATGTGTTCACCTAGTTTATTATATGTACATGTTGTGTGCCTTCCTACATGGTAAGTTATCTTCATTACATGTCTTCCTGCATATTAACCCGCTTCATGTCCATTGTCTTTTCACTGCATTGGTACATTTAAACAAACAAAATAGTTGGAGATGGCGCTGGGCTCTTTGGTGGGTAAATAGACATGTTTCTCTTTCTTTTAGATGTTTGTCTTCATACTAACTTGCCTTCATGTCCATTGCATATTCGGCATTCCTGCCTTGGAAAGAACAGGTTGCTTGGACAGGGAGATGAATTGATCTATGCAACAACAAAGGGTTCTATGATACAATCTTCTAAAAGGTATACCAAGTGTGCTAGTAAATTAAATATACAAACCGGGTGGGGGCATATAATATTAGACTTGGAAACAATGGCTTGGCAGCAATGGGCCTTTCTGCCCTCCCTATTTCTATTTTTTTCATTTTATATTATCCCTTTTGTTTTCTAATTCACTTGCTTAGTGTGCTTTCCAAAAATACCTTGGTGCGCCTGTTGGCGGACTAACGATTTCACATTTGTGGTCGTGCTTCTACCTGATTCCATAGTTACCTACTTTCTCGATTGTGAGTGTCGGGTTGGTAGGTTGAAGATTGCTCCCCTAGCTTCCGGGGGTCAGCAATATACATATTGGCCATGGTGCCCCGCCCTCACGCTCTGTTTACTGTCAAACATTTGTCTAGTTAAAAAAATCAGATGCATACAATTTTACGGTTATTTGGTTCTTGTGATGGACAGTATACAATGCATATGCTTGTTTAGTCCTGATGTTCATCTACACATGCTTGCATCAGAAAAAGTTGGACTAGTGACATGGGCATGAGCAGTCAATCATCCTAGACATGAGCAGACCGACAAGTCCAAAGGTAAGGATGCATACGCTCTTCTCTTACTATTTTTACTAAACAAATATCCTCGGGTATATATTCATCTATGGCATGGTGGATATGTTGATGTCATTTGCAATACATGGTTTGTAGCTCACAAGAAGTATCAGCAAGTACAAGCGAGACGTTGAACGTGTTGCATGTTCCACAAACTAAGAGGTGTGGTTGCAAAACTTTGGCTCCATAGTTCATCAAAGATATGTGTCTACTTGTAGATTTATGCCAGTGAAATAAGAATACAGAAAAAAATAAAAATTAATAATAATAATAATAATGCACACTACCATTCACTTTAGTTTTCCTGTTCAAAAATTGTCACTAGGTCTAGAGTTGTAACATCCAAAGTACTATCAATAGAGGGATTGAACAACCGTCGAACTGGACAAGTGTTCATCGAGGACATAATGGTCGTCTATAGCACCTACTTGGACAAGGCAAATAAAAGTAGATCCATTATGCGTGCTGACATGACATACAAGGAGGTCATGATGACAGTGACACTGACCGTTCCTCCACAACTTGTCCAGAAACATGCAGAAAAGATATTACTAGGTAATGGGATATCCATTACAAATTTTAATATATTGCGCAAAACAGTATATGACCGTGGTGATTGTGATCGAATTATTTTGCTCAATGAAACAAGCATTGTGGAAAAAAAATTCGTTGTTTGTTCAAAATATCGTTTCGTCTTGGACTCGACTATCAGCCAACTTGAACAAAGCACTGATATTTACCCAATCAGAATGATTGGCGCAGATGTCACATTGGCGAGAAAACTTGGCTCGCAACACATTCTCCATATAAAGGATGGAGAGCTAGAAAATGACAAGGCAATGGTACCCCTTTTCATATTCAGTTTTGTCCTTTACTTTCGCATGTGCATGTATCTCGGGTAAGTTACACAAATATTTCATTGTTTTATGTTGCAGCTACAATTGTTCGATACGTATTCAAATTTGTTTTCGTCAATCGAACAACAATTGCATAAAGGGAAGATTCCACTTATGTTGTTCAAAAATATAACAAATAAAAGGGATGTTAGAGAAAGGATCTTTCGGACAACCCAGGAAACGTTTGTAACAGAGTTGCGAGCAGATATAGTAGAGGATCTGAAGAAACTAGCTAGCTCTACAACTGTTGTGCGTATACATCCACAAAATCATCCTCACTTTGCTTATAGAAATAGCCTTCAACAAATTTATGCGGCCTGTTTAATTTTTTTTTTTTTTTTTAAGGGGAGGGTGGGGTGGAGTTGTGTATTTTATTGTTCAATGTATTAATTCCTATGCTTGCATTTCCAGGTTGAAGGTTTTTTAGTTGCGACCAATGTTTACTCGACCCCCTTTGAACCTATATGTGCAACTCTCCTGCTTTTGCCTTCGCTTTGATAAGTGATGATAGGATTGATTGTCTGCGATGCGATGAAAAATGTCAGTATATATATGGACATTGCGTCAATGGTGTCATACGAACCATGGGAAACACAACCATGCATTATATGATTAGGCAGCCTCTATTACAAAATGTGCTTCCTAAGTTGGCAGAGTTGTCGTATGAAATGTATCTATAGAAAAAGGCAAGCAGTGTCTACATGTTGCGGGAGCTTCAGATACACAACAAATTCACCTTAAATGAGGATAACGTAGTTTTTCATATCGATTGAAGAACTTTGGCAGGAAACGAAAATACCTCATGTGTCTCTGCAATATTTATCGAACATCCAGATGAATGTTCGTCGAACTTGGCTAGTTGGGATTGCACGCGCATAAGATTGTTAGGTCCAAAAAATGGGAAGCATGACAGAAAACCCCATATATCCCATGACCTCGGTTATTTTACACTGGGAACATATACCAGATGCAAGAGAAAACGAATGTGGCGACGTCTTTTCTTTGTATATCAAATTGTTTGGTGCAAAAGTTGATGGGTCCTTCTCTATGGAACCTTTTGGGAACTTGCTTGCAGCATGCTTGGTTGGTTCTTGGTTGTGTGCTTCATCTCTCAATTTGTATACCGCGGAACTCCAACTGTTGTTTGGAGGACACGGAACAATATAATTGAATTTTTTAGCCAGCTGGCCTACAGATCCGCCTGAAAATTTCTATGGCACCATGACGCAAATGTAGTATGTGGCTTGTTTTAGCAGATTACGTTAATCGAAGAACTTGGTAAAATTATTGTCCTAGAATTATTTGAAATCAACGAATATATACTGTGCAAAGTGAAATTGTGCTATCATATCAAGAAGAGGCCCTTAAAATTCAAATGGGTTGTTGTTTTGGAATTTTTGCTTAATCGATGAACTCGGTAAAATTAATGTCCTGGAATAATTTGAAATGAATGAATATATACTGTTCAGAGTGCAATTGTGCTATCATATGAACAAGAGGCCCTTAAAATTCAAATTGGTCCTTGTTATGCTTTCAGTGATAGAATTATAAAAAAAAATCTTTTCTTTCCTTCATTTTTTTTAAAATAAGCAATTTAACATCCTTTAATAATTTAATGTAATTCAATTGTACAATATCAATATTTAATATTAATAATTTAGTATTTGAAAATAATGTTTTTATATAAAGTTAGATAGGATGACCATCCGTAAACAATTTCAATCTTGAATCTGCGAGTCGTGGGGTCCTGTCGATTTGTATGTCTCAGAACTCCGAGTGTTGTTTGGAGGACATGGGACAATAGAAGTGCAATGTTGAGCCAACCGGTCCGCAAGTCTGCCTGTCAATTTGTATATCACGGAAGTATGGGTGCTATTTGTAGGACACGAAACAATAGAGGCTCAATTTTGAACCTGCCATGTCGAGAACCCACGATCCAAAAAGTGCTTAAGTATGGAATGAGGGATCCGCATATGTTGTATAAAATATCATGTCCATAATTTATAAAAGTACATGTTTACTATGTATTGCTCGTTTGTCGAAAAACTTTTATATCACTCGCCCGACCAAATTGTACAAACTTTCTTGTCTAATTAAATTCTGCAATATCAATATTTAATATTAATAATTTAGTATTGAAAATAATGTTTTTAGATATGTTAGATAGTTTATAGGGATTACCATCCATAAACAATGGCAAAATTGAACCCACCAGTCCTCGAGTCCATCTGTGAATTTGTATATCGCAGAAATCCGAGTGCTATTTGGAGGACACGAAACAATGGAAGCGCAATGTTGAGCCAGCCAGCCCGCAGGTCCGCTTGTCGATTTGTATGTCCCGAAACTCTGAGTGTTATTTAGGAGACACGGGACAATAGAAGTGAAATGTTGAGCCAACCAGCCTGCAAGTTCGCCTATCAATTTGTATATTGTGGAAGTCTGGGTGCTATTTGTAGGACACAAAACAATAGAGGCTCAATTTTGAGCCCGTCGGGCTGAGAACCCGCGATCCAAAAAGTGCCTAAGTATGAAATGAGGGATCCGCATATGGTGTATAAAATATCATGTCCATAATTTATAAAAGTACATGTTTACTATGTATTGCTCGTTTGTTGGAAAACTTTTATATCACTCGCCCGACCAAATTGTACAAACTTTCTTGTCTAATTAAATTCTGCAATATCAATATTTAATATTAATAATTTAGTATTGAAAATAATGTTTTTAGATATGTTAGATAGTTGATAGGGATTACCATCCATAAACAATGGCAAACTTGAACCTGCTAGTCCTCGAGTCCATCTGTCAATTTGTATATCACATAACTTCGAGTGTTATTTGAAGGACACGAAACAATGGAAGTGCAATGTTGAGCCAGCCAGCCCGCAGGTCCGCTTGTCAATTTGTATATAGCGGAATTGTGGGTGCTTTTTGTACAGCGTGGAACAATAGAGGCCCAATTTCCAGCCCGCCAGCCTGAGAACCTGCGGGCCAAAAAGTGGCTAAGTATGGAATGGTGGATCTGTACATGCTCTATAAAAAATTTATGTCCATAGTTTATAAGAGTACATACTTAGTATGTATTATTCATTTTTTGGAAAACTTCTAGGTGCGGAAGTTGGCAGATTCACGACTTCAGATTTCACTTACTTTTATATCACCAACCTGATCGACTGCTTCTCCATTTGATATTGTAATAAACGAATATAAACTGGCCCAAGTACAATTGTGCTATGACATGAGCACGAGGACCTTAAAATTCAAATAGCTGGGAAGTCCACTTGTGAATTTGTACATCACAAAAATGTGGATGCTATTTGTAGGGCACGGAACAACAGAGGCCCAATTTTGAATCCACCAGCCCGAGAACCTTCCATCCAAATAGTGGCTAAGTATGGAATTAGGGATCCATGCATGCTCTATAAAATCTCATTTCCATAGTTTTTAGAAGTACATATTTACTATGTATTACTCGTTTCCTCTTAATGTTGTTTAGAAGACACGGAACAATAGAACTGCAATGTTGAAGGACCCAGTCTACAGCTTCGGCTGTCAATTTGTATATCGCGAGGATGTTATTTTTAGGATACAGAGCAATAGATGCCCAGCTTTGAGCTCGACAAACCGAGAACCCGCAATCGAAAAAGTGGCCAAGTATGAAATGGGGGATCCATATAAGCTCTATAAAAACCTCATGTCCATACCTTATAAGAGTTCATACTTAGTATGTATTACTCGTTTTTTGGAAAACTTCTACTTGGGAAAGTTGGCAGACTCACGACTTCAAGTTTCAATTACATTTAGATGACTAACCCGACTGACCACCTCTCTGTTATATATTGTAAGAAATGAATATAAACTGGCCCAAGTCCAATTGTGCTATTACAACAACACGAGGCCCTTAAAATTGAAATAGTCCGCAAATCCACTTAACAATTTGTATATTGCAGAACTCTGGGTGCTATTTGTAGGGCACGAAACAACAAAGGCCCAATTTTGAGCCCTCAAGCTTGAGAAATCACGATCCAGCACGAGAACCCGCGATCCAAAAAGTGACCAAGTATGGAATGAGGGTTGCGTACATGCTCTATAAAATCTCATGCCCATACTTTATAAAAGTACATACTTGGTATGTATAACTCGTTTCTTGCAAAATTTTGTAGGTGTGCAACTTGACAGATAGATGTGTTCAAATTTCCACCCATTTTTTATATCAGCAGCCCAACGGACCTTTTTCCTGTTTCATATTATACAAAATTTTTAGAACTCAAGTTTCCGAATACGCAAGTTTATCTTTGAAATAAGATATTTCACATCATTTTATAATTTTATGTAATTAAATTGTAGAATATCAATATTTAATATTAATACTTTAGTTTTGAAAATAATGTTTTTTGGTAGTGTTACATAGTTCATAGGGATCAACATCTGTAAACAATCAAAAGGTTGGGCCCGCCATCCTTGGATTCCATCTGTGAATTTTTATATGGTGGAAGTTCGAGTGTTGTTTGAATGACACAGAACAATAGAAATGAAATGTTGAGCGAGCCAACCCGCAAGTCTGGCTGTCAATTTGTATATTGCGGAACTCTTGGGCGCTATTTGTAGCTAATGGAACAATAGAGGCCAAGTTTTGAGCCCACCAGCCCGAGTACCCGCGATCCAAAGATTGGCTTAAGAATGGAATGAGGGAACAATACATGCTCTATAAAATCTCATATCCTTTCTTTCTAAAAATAGATTTTATGTATTGCTCCTTTTTTTCGGAAAATTTCTTGGTAAGGAAGTTGGGGGATTCACATATTCAGATGTACAAACCTCCTTGTCTAATTAAATTGTACAATATCAATATTAAATATTAATAATTTAGTATTCAAAAGAATGTCTTAGATAATGTCCAATAGTTAATAGGGATTAGCATCCGTAGACACTCGCATGCTCGAGGCCACCAACCCTGGAGTCTGTCTGTCAATTTGTATATCGCAAAACTCCGAGTACTCTTTGTATGAATTGAAACAAAAGGAGTGCAATTTAGAGAAACCCACCCCGCAGGTCCACTGGAAAATTTGTATATCACAGAATTTTGAATGTTATTTGTAGGCCACGGAACAATGGATGCCCAATTTAGATCCCGTCAGTCCGAGAACCAGCGATCCAAAAAGTGGCTAAGTGTGAAATGCAAAATCTGTACATGCTTTATAACATCTCATGTTCATACTTTATAGTACATATTTAGTGTGTATTACTCATTTTTCCAAAAATTTCTAGTTTATCTTTTCTCTCTGCTTTTCCTTTTTAAAACGTGGGTTCCTGCATAGGCGGGTTTAACATTGTGTTTCCATTGTTTCGCCCCCTGCAACTAGCACCCGGACTTCTGTGATTTACAAATTTTTAAACAAACCTCCCTTCATCTCGTATTCTTTTGATTTTTGTTTACTTGGTCCTTTTTCCAAATGTCTCATGCTTTTATATACAGAACCCTAGGTTCAGCAAGATACAAATTTCCCTCTTGCCATTGTGCTTTTGTTGTTCCCCTACGCACAAAAAGAAACCAAAATTCTGTGACATATAAATTGACGGCCAATATCTGTCACTAAGATGCAATATGACCATCGACCCTTCACATCTCCTAGGTATATCTTATGTCCTTCTTTTGTAACCCGCTCGACCGCTTTCCATACTTAGGTATTTCTTGGAATCGGTTTCGCGGGTTGGTCGGTGCCTCGCTACAATTCGCCATCACCATTGCATTCGTACTTGTTTCCAGATATGCAATAATTGATCTTTAATGCTAGTAGCTCATCCTGCAAGAACCGTTAAGATTTTCATTAATGTCTGGAAGTCCGGAGAAGATTTGACATTACTATGAATTAAACTAAGATTTGCGCACAAGTATGTTATCCTTTCCAAGTATTCATTTCAAACACGATGCAATCTGTTTTTTGTGTGCCGATAGGTTGGCACTTTTAAGAAATTTCTAATTCTTAATCTCTCTTTGTCGTCACAGCCATCTTCGCACTTATTTCTAATTATGCAATTAGTGAGTTGTGATGGTGACAGCTCATTCCGCACAAACCCTAGAGATTTTCATTGATCAACGAAAGGCTCAAGGAGATATTCCATTGATACGCATTAAACCATAATTTGCGAAGGGTTATATTATCCCTCCCCAATTTTCATTTCAAACACCGTTTCGAGAAAATGGAAATTCTTGTTAAGTTGTGGCGGCAGTTCTGTCCAGATATAGTAAACACATTGGGGCATAATGGCCACAGGTTCCACTATTCCAGGGCATATTCTTACTACTCATCTCACTCCACCCACGATAAAAAAAGGAGATGGTACCTTGGTACACCGAGAGATATATTTCAAGCCAAAGAATTCCAAGGCAACCTTGCCTACTCAAAGAACCTACCCAGTTGCATTCATGACTGACACAGAGTTTGTTGTCATGAATTTTGAGCCGGAAGAAGATGATTTGATGGGAGATGATACGACAATGGATGATGGCAATGCAGAGACTCTTCCCACTCTTGCGCCCAAATTGAAATCAACCATAACAGACAGAATTTCCCAGCTTGGTGATGGAGGTCCTGACAACACCAAAAGGAGTTTAAGAAAAGAAACCAACAGTAAACGCAATAGCCGCTTTGTAGCGCGAAAATAGAAATTCCAAAGTTCCAAATTAGTTCATTATGGGGGGAAGAGTTTCAATGTAAAGTAATGATCTGTTGATGCTCCCAGAGATATATTTCAAGCCAAAAAATTATTTACTTGCGGGACTAATATCCTGTTCTCTGGATATACAATTATCATCTTCGGGAATTAGGTCCAAAACTCGCAGTGTTGCAAAGCATTTTTCTACTAGTCATCTCCTTCCACCCAGAATGGACTAATTTGGACCTCTGAAATTGCATGTGCAACCTATGCTCCTGAATTTTTTTCGACTATGCAGAGGTAGTTTCAGCTAGGGGCTATTCCATTTTCCCTGCAACATTTTTCATCTTCTTCCTCACGGGAAGCTTCTAAAAACTATCAATTTCAGCACAGGACGATTCATCGAGAAGAAAACTGTGAGGATCTTGTATACTGCAAATCCCGTGCATGTGTTTGTCGCAGATACGTTCAATGTTTTGGCCCAAAGAACTGTGTCCAATTTCTAAGGATAGATGTAAAATACTCGGTGTTTTCTTATTTTCTTAAATGGATTTTCTATTAAAAATTAATTGCCTTGGACTCTTCGTTGTTGCTTCTTTTCTGTATTTAATGCCTGTTCTCATTGGCATGGTTCGGTGCTCTTGTACTTCTTGGATATTGTGTTTACGTAGGTTATTTTTTCTAATATGGAACATCTAACAATTATATGACAATGTACTGTGTCAATCCACCAACCTTTTATGAAAACAAAAAATGGATTACATAGTTTCAAACCAATGTTCAAGTCTATTCGTAATGCAGATAGAACATAGCAATACCAATGTACAATCTTGCAGCAAAATCGTTATTCTTGTTTCTAGACATGTAATTGTTAAGTTTTAATGCTAACAACCCATAATGAAAGAAGTTTAATACTTGATTTAATATGTTGCAGTCATGGAAGAATGTATCAAGAACACAGTTACACCCACACATTCCAATAAAATCTAATATTCAACAAAGCATTTGTTGGAAATTAGTAGAAAATGAAGTTTAGTAGTTAAGTTAATATGTTACTGTCATGGAAGAATATATCAAGAATATACTTACACGCACGGGTTGCAATAAAATCTAATCTTCAACAATGCATTTGCTGACAATTAGTAGAAAATGATGGTTTTGCAACAATAGGGCTTCTTTGAAACCAATTCGCGCTTACGAAAACTGCCTTCCGCCTTTCTATTTCCCCACTATTTGATTCCCTATAGTTTCTCTTCCTGGTTACTTAATCATTTTTTTCCGAAAATGCCTTGTCGTGCGGCTTGGCGGATTCACGCTTTTCCAATGAGCGCTACCCCTTTCTTTAAATTGACCCTCTATTGTTCTGTGTCCAACAACTAGCACCTAGAGTTCCGTGATATACAAATTGACACATGGACTTGTGCATTGACTAGGTCAACATTGCACTTCTACTTTTTCGTGACCTCCAAACACCATTTGGAGCTCCGCGATATACAAATTGGCAGATGGGCTCTAGGGCTGGTGGGCTCAAGATTTCCTTTGTTTACAGATGGAAAAGTGCTAAAACGAGCCATACCACATTTGCCCCACAGAAGCTATATTAAAGGGCAAAGAATTTTCTCTATAGTTATGTGTCCTGCAAACAACACCCATAGTTCTGCACTATACAAATTGACATTCGTACTTGCGGGTTGGATGGCTAATTAAATGCCTCGTAGTTCCATGATATACAAATTGACAGATGAAGCATACAAGTAAGAACCAAGTAAACTCGTAGATCATATTCTTGGTCGATGTTTTCTCTTCCCGCCAACTTCGCAATTCTGTTATGTTTCTCTTTTCCCTGAACTTTATCTTTTTCATCACTTATTCGTTTTTTTGAAAATGTATGGCTACGCGCGTAGGCGGTGTTGCAGGTTCACACTTGCACTCATCCTCTTTTATCGTGACACCGACCGACTGCTTCCCCGTTCCATACCCAGAAACTTCTTCGACCGCAAATTCCTGGTAGGTGGGCTCTAGATTGGACTTCTATTGTTCCATGGCCTGCGAATAGTACCATAACTTCCGCGATATACAAATTTGCAATCGGACTCAGATCATACCCTCTTCCATATTACAGTCCACCTATCATGCCCTCTTCCGTGGTATACATTTTGCACTGAAAAATTCTGAGAAATACAATTTAACTGTTGGTTCCTCGCATCTTTTGTGGAACTATTGTCACCCCATTTTGAAGCCTATCTGTCTGCTTTCCATACTTTGCCATTTCTTCGAATTTCTTTGGCGGATCATCGGTTTGGCGGGTCAAAGAAATATTCAGTTTCTAGTTGTTGTTTCCTGTGACTGTGCCCCTTTGCAATTAGCAATTACCAATTATATATAAGATCTTATTTCTAGGCATGCAACTGGAAAATTCCCTATTCCATACTTAGCCACTTTGTCGGAATTCCACAAATATACAAATCGATCGCTGAACTGCCCCATCATCATCTCTTTTGTTTTACACATTTTTCACTCAAAAATTCCAACTTTGCCAGAATTCCACAAATATACAAACCGGCCGTTGAACTTCCCCAACATCATCTCTCCTATTTTACACATTTTGCACTAAAAAATTCCGATACAAAAAATTTGACCGTGCAACACTCGCATGTTCTGAGTATCCCCATAACCCTTTTTTGAATCCCGTTTGACTGCTTTTCAGAGCTTTCCATTCTTTCCTTTCTCTTTGTCGTCTTTGTCACCTTCGCACTTGTCTATAATAAAAGAAAAAAAAAATGTATATATATATATATATATATATATATTGTTTCTAAATATGGAATTATTGGCATTTAATTCTAACAGGTCATTATGCACGAACCATATAGATTGTCATTGATGGGCGAATGGCTTGAGGATATCTTCTATTGATGTGCATTAAACCAAGATTTGCGGGGGGGGGTTATATTATCCCTTCCAAGTGTTGATTTAAAAATCATGAAATGTCGTTCGCATGTCATGGCCTTCGCATGTTCACAAAACCTCCAATCCTTAATTGCTCTTCATCGTACCCGCCACCTTCACATTTCTAAATATGCAATAAATAAGCTTTACTGCTAGTAGTTCATCATTAATCAACAAAAGGCTCGAGGAGCTTTCCCATTCATAAGCATTTAACCAAGATTTAGTGGAGAGTTACATTATCGACTCTAATTTTTCATTTAAACCATCATCTGGAGCAAACCGACGTTCTCATAAATCTATGGCATCAGCTCGACAATAGTTCTATGGAGATACAGTGAACATCCTCGGGTGCGAGGACCAGAACTTCCAGTGGTCCAGGGAATATTCTTATTACTCAACCTCTACTGCAAAGAACCAAATAATTTGGACCTCCGAGATTGCTCATGCAGGTTGTGTCCCTGAGGTTTTTGACTATAAGGACCTGGTCTCTTGGTGCACCGATAAATTTATTTCAAAAAAAATAATTATTCCACTGTGGGACCACTCTTCTGTTTCTTTGTCACCTCAGGTCTTCCGCCAGATGCTAAGATTGTCGGAGCCAACATTGACGTTTAGAGGAGAAGATTGCATGCAATTCCTAGCAAAGCATAATAATGGGTTGGACCTCTTGCCCCATTTTTTGGAAAACCTGCTTCTAGTTCCTGAAGATATTACAAGCTTCCAGGTTAGTTCATTTAGAAATCCATTTTGTGAAATTGCCTGGCTGTTTACAAGAATAATGGGACAAGAGTCCACAACAACTGTTTCCCGGATGGCCCTTTATATTTTGTATTTCACAGTCAACGAACAAGCCATTTTTTATTAATATGTTCCCAATTGTCAAGCTTCAAAAGGGAAAATAAATTTTATATGTCGTCCTATTTATTTTTTGCAATAGCGCATTCCTGTCGGTTTCCACAACTATCTCTGTCTAAGAATGTTAATTGTGAATTTCACCCAGTAACGTTCTTGTACCAGACCTTATGGAAGCACAAGGCTTCCCACTATTTTTATGAGGTTTTTAATGGCTTCGTGCCTGTTTTGAAAGTTTTGTTGTTAGGAGAAGATGCTCCCCGCGTATTTGAAAAAACAACCAGTTTTTTGGACAAGAAGGGGACACTTGAACATTTGGATAATTACATTGTCATAAGAATTTTGGCTCCATGGAACAACTTGATCTCCTTCCATGTCACATTACGGACATCATGTTTGTTGCAGAAGTATCACGACAATACAACTACTAGTTCCATCTATTGCAAACGAAGAAAAAAAAATAGTTCGTTCCTCTACCTTGGAAAGTAGGGGAGTTCATGTTGAAAAACATCAACAAAATTGATGAATTCGCAACACATTCTAGCATCTCCAGCTTGAGATATGTTGAAATCATAAGAGGGTTCGACCCCTATAATATTTTTCGACAACATTTACAAACACTTGGCCTCAGCGATTCTTTTTTAAATAAACACCTGCCCAGAAACAGAGACAGTGGTGGCAACAGTCCTGCCTCTGATGTCGACGACATAGACATAGTGCAAAGTTGCATTAAATTGTACACAGAACAAGGGAAAGGCCCCTGTGACAAGAGTGTTCAATCGGCAAATAGCACTCCAAAAAGTATGACATCCCGAAGCATCGCTCCAATGGTCCACCACAACAACAAAGAAACTCAAAGTTCTTCAAACAGAGGAGGAGATAACGAACCTCCTCACTCTAAAATTGATTTTTCTCACAAGCTTCCAATAGAGAAGAAGAGCAAAAAAGATGTGGGGCAGGAAGAAGAGCCGGAAATTCAGAGTGAGAATGTGGAACTTGACACTGATTTGGATAGCATGATCCACTTCCTTGATCAGCCCAAAGACGCCATCCACCATAGTCGTCCAATGGACATATCAGTTACCAAAAATTTTGATGAAGATGAATCCTTCATGTTCCAGAGCGTTGTTTGTGATATCCAATCCAAAAGATTGATAATTGAAAAAAAAGATGTTAAAAATAAGAAAGGAAAATCTCGTTCAGAGGTTGACCTTGCCAACATGTGGTCGTCCCAAATCTGTCAACTTCACATCGCGAGCGGAGAATCACTTCATGATTCTATTGGAGGCATCGAGACCGAGAATGCCAGACTGAAGGATTGGGTCAAGGAATTGGAAGACGCTTTCATTCCTATGCCATTGCTTGTCTATCCTTTGGCAATAGCCATGCCTGCCACCCCTGGAGCCAAAGTAAAAACATCCTCCACCCTGCTCGCATCCTGTAAAGGATATGTGGAGAATAATATCAAGAAAAGAATGGAACTAGTTACCCAGGTGTGGAAAAGATCACAAACCATCACTTCCCTTGGAACTAGGGCACATAGTTTTCTTGAACATTTGAGGCCGAGTTAAAAGATGAAGAAAATTTATTTTTAAAAACAGTCATTCCTTTTGGCACCATTGTCAACAAGATGACAAAAACAAAAAGAAGAGAATAAGATCTTCCATCCAAAAACTGGATCGGTCAATTGAATGCATGTTGGAAAGAAAAAGTGAAGAACCTGCATCTCCTTTAGTCATGTGAACAAGCCATATGAAAGAAAGATAAATTATTCACAAGGCTGTCAAATATAGACTTAGCCAAGAAAAATAAGGACTTCCAAGACCCTGAATTAATCGCAAACTCCTTGCCCTTAACCAAGCAAGAGTTTGATAAAAAAGGTTCCTATGTTTAAGGCCTTGTCTCTGGAAACATTTTACGACATCCTTCAATTTGATCAAGCTCACGTCCATGACTGGCTAGTCAAATATTCAGTACAGAATGAGGAAATTCATCAAGTTCTCTGTAATATTTCTATCGACTTCCAGGAATTAGAAAACGATATTTTCAACATAAAAATTTGGAATGAGATCAACGTCACCCCAATGAGAAGTTACATTGAAGAATGGCATGAAACGTAATTGAAGCAGGTCGTTGACGAAAGGCAACATGAAGTTACCAGGATTCCAGTAGTCGTCGACGACGTCATTGAAACCATAGTCGTTGATGACATCAATGAAACGACAGCTGCAAGAAAATAGCCAAAGGCCTCATATGTATCCTCACTATAAGTCTATCGATCGCATCCTGCTTTGTTTATCAACGCAATTATTTCACTTTCTTAAATACATATGTGTAGGAAAACACTTATACCTTTCCATTTATTTTTTTTGCAGGTATTGCACTCTATCTTCTTTCTACAATCTTGTTTCTTGTACATATTTCTTTAATGGTCCACGGGAGCCCCAATCCCAGTCTACATGACAAACGCATTGAAATTCCAGTTTATATGTAATAGGCTTTAATTTTTTTGTATATTTCCAAATTTCCAGTAGTATGTAACGAACTTTTATTTTTTGACATATTTCAAATAAAAATGTTTTCTTATCTCCTTTTAAATTTATGTTTTCATACATTCTTATCTTTCAACAATCTGTATGACAAATGCATTTAATTTTTTATATATTTCAAAATAAATGGTGCTCTGCATTGCAAGTGTCATTTACTTATACCCCGTGTTCACAAATGCATTTAAATTTTTATAATTCTTATCTCCTTCTAATTTTATGTCTTCATATATTTTTATCTTTCACCAATCCATATGGAAAATGCATTTAAATTTCCAAATTTATTCTTCCATTGTCAACAAATTTGTACTTTCTTATATACTTTCAAAAAATAAATGTTTGTTATATACCTTCAAAAAATAAATGGTGTTCTACATGTCAAGCTTCATTTACTTTTGCCCCATGTTCTGTGATATACATGTTGCACACAACATTTCCGTTATATACATTTTTCACCAAACACTTCAGTCATTTACAATTTGACTCCATTTTCCACAATTTGCTTTCTAACCTCGTTGGCAAGGACTGCGTTGCCACACAACCTTGTTATCAAGGAAAATAGATCAAAATGACATGTATGTATAATTTCTCTAATATTTTAAACATAGAAACAATTACATAATAGAAAATAATATAAAGTTTTTAAAAATAAAATTAATTTATGAAGTTTTTAATAGATTAAATAGGGAATACAAACTAATAGAAAATTGGTGTCATGGTGAATTGGTAAAGACTATGCTTTTGTTTGAGAGATGTATGGTTCAAATTCTCTTTTACATGTTAATGAAGGCTTATATTTCACAATAATACAAAGTTGAAGGCTTATATTTCACAATAATACAAAGTTGAATTTCATAACTCTCAATTAAAAAATTAAAACTAATTAAAAAAAACATAAATTTGCATAATGTAAAACATATTCAAATTCAAATTTGGTTGTTGTTTCCTCCCTTATTTCTTGAAAGGACATATTCATTCCTTCTTGGAACGTGGCATTCTTCCATTTTTATTGTTTCTTAGATTTTTTTTAAGGATTGTTTTGTTTTCGGCTTACGATTGTTGTCTATGATGTTAGAGGCTATATTGATACAATGACGATAATAATATTGTTCCACATTAATAGTTATTTAATTCTTCTATCCGTTTTTGTTCAGCAATCAACATTAATATTTGACACCAAACAAAAAAAGTAAAGGAAACTTTATGTAGCAACTTACACAAAAGTGTGTTAGGAATTTGACAATTATTTGGATAAGGAGGTTTTAAGTGACCAAGATTTAAGGCAGATTTATTGTCTTTGTTGAAATCACTCAGCTAAGATAGAGGCAACATTTAATGTTTTCAGTTTTGTATAACTGAAAGAGAGATTGTATAAATATGAAATTCTTAGAGGCATTTGATGAGCAAGGAGCTTCAAGCCCTCTCCGAGCTGCTGGTTGTAATCTCATGTTAAGTAATAAAATGTTGTTTCCATTGTCATGTGGATGTTTCCCTCACCCTGAGGGTTTTACCATATAAACCTATGTCTATTGTGTGATTTATATTTTGTACTTGAATTCGTGTTTCTCTGTACCTGTTTATTCTTCCGCTGCTCAACAAGTGGTATCAGAGCGGGAAGTTGGATCAGTGAGGCGTGAACATAGGAGGAGAGAGGTCACTACATGTGTGTGAACGACGACAAGGAAGGAGTTGCCACTGTTATGTTGGTCGAAGGGAGACATCATTCCTTGAAAGAGGATCGAGTCTGCCTGTATTTTTTCCGGGTATCATTCCTTAAAAAAAAAAAAATGTTGATTAGTTTCATTCTTTCCATTAGTATCTAGTTGTCGGGTAAAGTTATAGTTTCCATTATAACGTAAGAAGAAGAACTTGGACCAAAATCTACTACCAACGTAATTCGCACAAACCTGTAGAACTGCAACTTTTGCTTGCTGTGAACAATTGTAGCATTGGTTGACGGTGGCATCTCCCCTGCATTGGAGGAGGGCATATATTTGGTTAGGACTTTGACCATACTTGAAATTTTAAACCTGCTTTGGGATGCATCCTCAATGTCGTCCAGACGAAGAATACTCTACGTTGAAATGGTTTGTGGCCACGGTTGGCTTCCGATTCTACTGAAGCCCTTTTTTGTTTGAAGTTTAAAGTTTTTCGCGTGTTTTGGGCATCTGGAATTTAGGCCTGGGCGCCTTGGTCGTTCACCTGGCATGTGCATACTGCTTTAATCTTAAGAAAAATGGTCGGGAATGATTGGATAAACGGATATATCGAAGCAATACTAGACGTTGGCGCTGGATTTGCAGAGGCTGAGACTCGACCTGCTCTTACTGTTCACAATGGAGGAGGTTTTAATCTGACTAAGTATTTTGTGGAGGAAGTCGTTACCAGTTTCGACGAATCCGATCTCCATCAGACATGGATAAAGGTGGTGGCTATGAGGAACTCCTTGGAACGTAACAACAGGCTCAAAAATATGTGTTGGAGGATATGGCACCTGGCATGTTGACAAAAACAGATCGAGTGGGACGATGCACAAAGACTAGCCAAGAGGCAGAGTGATGCGACAGAGGACATGTTAGAGGATTTGTCCGAGGGAGAAAAAAACAGAGGAAAGCGCCTGTACTTTGTGCTCATAAGCTTGCATGGTTTAGTAAGAGGAGAAAACATGGAATTGGGTAGAGATTCTGATACAGGTGGGTAGGTTAAATACGTTGTGGAACTTGCAAGAGCATTGTCAATGATTCCTGGTGTATATCGTGTTGATTTACTCTACATTGCCTCGAGCTGGAAGAAGCTGTGGTTCCTTGTTTGAAGAGGACATCAAAGAGATTGGTTGTTGGAGAGATATGGGCAAGGGTCTTACGTGTCTGAAAGTGGAGCTGACTGCACACAATTCCAAATAGAATACGGTGGTCAAGGTAGTTTTTTAAGTTTTTTGAAGTGTGGGTTATCCTGACGAGTTTTCCATTATTTATAAGCTTATATGTATCACGGCCAAGCCAGCACATCAAATTGGTGTATGAGACTCCCTTGTTTGTGGGATAAGGGACTCCCCTTCGCGCAGCGATTTGACTAGTAAAGTCTACGAAGGTAACATACCACCCTACCCCCCTCTCGAACCTGTGACCTCTTAAGAGGAAACACATGTTCTTAACCATTAGGCCCACTCATTAAAGTATTTTTGAATCATTAAAGTATGGTTATAAGCTTATTAAAGAAATAATTTATAAGCTTATGTTGAATCATTAAAAGGGGAATAGCTTATGTATGGTGATTATAAGCTCTCTTATGTTGATTTTGAGAATGGTGAATTAAAGTTGGCCCACCATCTCTTCTTTGTGCATAATAAAAGGTGGAATTTTGAGAGTTTATTCAAAGTCATTTTATTCAAAACGATGAAGGCAAAAATTGTAAGCAATTATATGTAAAAATTGTAAGCAATTATATGTAAATGGGAATATGTCTATAAGACCTAGAAAGGCATGCGTATCCCTGGTGAATCATTGGTAAAGGCCTAGAGGGTATTTGTCCCATGATATTGCATGTAATGATGTCTATTCAAAGGCTAAGTAAAACTCCATTGTAAATGGGCGAGACTCCATTGTGAATGGGCCTGGAGATGAGCAGTGAAGGATCATTTGGCAGTCTTGGCCAGATTGGGCTAAGGTCTTTGAATGCAATATTCGAGGTGGAGCACTGAAGGTGTTCAGGATCGCAACAGAAGATTTGTTTGCAAGCTCAAGAATTCATTGTATGGTCTGGAAAGCGCATCCAGGAAATTAGTACAAGAAGTTGATTCCTTCATGGTGAGTCAAGATTTACAAGAAGTGAACGTAACCATTGTGTTTATGGTACTCGCTATCTTGGTGTTTAGATTGTTGATTATATGCTTGTAGCAAGCAGTAGCATGGTTAAAGATCAGCAGGTTGTCTTAGTTGACTTGGACGTTCAAGATGAAGGATCTAGGAGCAGCAAAACAATCTTGAGCATAGAAATTCACAGAGATGGGATTGATGGTAAGTTTTAGGTTATCACAACTTGAGTACATGGTAACGATACTCAGGAAATTCGGTATGAATGATGTGAAACTGGTAAAATATTTTTTGGCTTTCCATTATAAGTTTTCTTCAGGTTTGTGTCCAAGTGATGAAGAAGAAAAGGGTTATATGTCTTGTGTATGGTATGTTAGTAGAAAGATTGATGATTGAGATGAAAGGATGAGATATTTCAGGTGTAGTTGGTGTTGTTAGTGGTCACATGACAAATCTAGGTGGAGCGGTGAAATGGGTGCTTCTGTTTTGGAAGAACTAGTATCACCTATCTTTAGCTTGAAGAAGGTGATGAATGGACAATGGCATGGCATCACGTAAATTGTTGTCAAGGTGGAGATTGTTAGGAATCTGACAACTATTTGGATAAGGAGGTTTTAACTGACCAATATTTAAGGTAGATTTATTGCCTCTTGTTGAAACCACTCAGCTAAGATAGGGGCAACATTTAATGTTTTCAGTTTTGTATAACTAAAGGAGAGATTGTATAAATATGAATTCCTTAGAGGCATTTGATGAGCAAGGGGCTTCAATCCCTCTTTGGGCTGCTGGTTGTAATCTCCTGTTAATCAATAAAATGTTGTTTCCATTGTCCTGTGGATGTTTCCATCACCCTGAGGATTTTACCACGTAAACCTGTGTCTGTTGTGCGATTACTATTATGTACTTGAATTCATGTTTCTCTGTACTTGTTTATGCTTCTGCTGCTCTACAAAGTGTGTTTCAAAATGGGTGATTTATTGTTTCATTACAATTTTAACATAGACCATCAATCAAAGTTCTAGTGTGGAAAGCGTTTGTGAGAAGCACCCCACTGTAACATTAATGGTATGTCATCTCTTAAAAGGTCCACAATTCAAGAGAGGGACACTAATCAAATTATAGTGCATCTTAGCATCCACCAAGAGAATCTCATTTTTGAAATGTTATGTCTACATCCAATATTTTACGTACAATATATAACATGGTAAGATGAACCCCATGACTCATTAACATGGATGGACTATTAAGTGGATCACCATACTTTGCACAAAGAACACATAAAGATAAGGTGCACAACTACCCATCCCTCCCTCCTAATGGATCCACCTTTGGAGGGGGGTGGTTTGAAGTATATCTTAGATCACTAGTATTGATACAAGAGAAATTATAAGTAGATAAATAATGATAATTAAAAAAATTGTAAGTACTCAATGTTGATCTTCTAAACCACTATAACAATATGGATCTTTAATAAACACATTAAATGTTAAAAAAATCTAAAAAGCATAATTTTAAATAAGTAAATAATGATAATAAAAAATTATAAAAATTTAACTTACATAACAAATCTCCTAATTCATAATAAAAACATAGATCTATAATGAACTTTGAAATTTTTTTGAATTTTTTTTAATCGAACATTAGTTGATAAAGTTGATTATAAACCTTCGCTACAAACATAAATAGTTATAAATTTATCTTTACTTTTATAAAAATCACTTAAAAATTAAAACAAAATGTTTAATCCTTAATCATTGTCATCGTGAAATCTAATTCGAAGGTTGTACGACATGATATTGTCAAGATTGATAAGTTAAGTTTCTTCTCCTATCTAAATATTAAATGTTGCATATATGCATGTTAGAGGTGGAACCCATCATAGAGAAGTGGGTAGAATTCAATAATTATAATATTGTAGATAAATGTAGTTTCAATTTTTTTAAATTAGAATCGACTTTAAAAATTGTTTATTTATGTAGATTTTCTATCAACATGTAACACTGCTATTGTCGAAAAAAATAGTTTAAAATTATATATATATATATATATATATATATAATTTTCCTAATATTTTAAACATAGAAATAATGATATAGATAATTATGTCTATTTATCATTTCCTTAATATTTTAAACATAGAAATGATCATATAAAAATATATATAGCTCAAAAATATATATAATTAATTTATGACGTTTTTTAATAGATTAAAAATACATTATATAAACTAATAATTAATAGAGAATTTATTTTTTGATAAAAGGTTAAACTAAAATCAATGGTAGTATCTAGTCTTATGTATGTAACTAAGATTAGATGTTATTAAAATGTACATGATTTGAAATAGTTTTAATGATGATCACAAGGGATATTGTGTTTCTTGTAAATTATATCTAGGCTGAAATTGTTTTTTTGGTTTTATAGTAAGACCTAAAACTACTTCTCATTGAGTAAGAGCTCGTCTTCTTCAGGTGTGGTTTTCCTTGAATACTAGTTATGAGTCAACCCGCATTCATGGATAACAATAAATGATAGCTACCCTCATTACTAATTGACAACTGAATTATGATAGGTTTTACCAACTTTAAAAGAAAAAAAAAATAACTAGTAGAGAATTATCTCATGGTGAATTACTAAAGACTATAATTTTTATTTTGAATAGGTATAAGGTTCAATTATCTCTCTTTTATATTAAAGTTATTATGTCATGATAATGTAAAGTTGAGATCCATATCTCAACATAGAGTAGTTAATTGGGTTTTGTTATTGAAAAAAATGATTGTTATTGTGAGATTAATATTTTATATACAACATACTCTTTACTTACACTATGGCGTTTTTTCATTTTTATTACTTCTTAAGTCTTTTTAAATATGATTGTTGTCTTGTATTTGTTATTTATGTGATATCAAATAATATCTTCTAAAATATTATAACGATCTCATTCCACATAGATTATTTGCCACCCATGAAAGAACAAAGGATCCACAACTACTCGTCCCTCTTTCCTCATGGATGCACATTTGAGGACGGGGTGGTATGGAAAAGCATAATTTTTTAATAAATATTTAAAAGGTCATAAACATGGTTGTGAACGAGTAAATTATAAAATTAATTAATTAAGTTAAATAATTTAAAAATAATAAAATTAATTAATTAAGTTAAATAATTATTTAACAAACCATATAAAAATAATAAGTTGAAATTATGTTTTAGTTTTAATTAATTATTTTTAAATAATAAATTGAAATTATCTTATTTTGAATTTGAAGGTTCTAGGGGTTGAATTTCTAACACAAGCTCGGACTAGTGTGGTGGAGGATATAAATTTTACTAGATGGAAAAAGATGAGTCACTAGGGTTGGTAGGAGATCAAAAAAGGAGTGGAATAATTTTGTTAAGGGCTTGGTTGGCTCGGGTATTGTACTAAATAATAATAAAGATACTCTGTTGTGGTCTTGGGATATAAAAATGGGACAAGTCAATGCAAATCTTGCTTATAAAGTTCAAATGGTGGAGTTGAGGGAAGTGGAACCTTGCTTTTGGTATACTTAACTGTGGAACTAGCAGTTACACTTAAAAGTTAAACTGTTTGTTTGGCTAATGCTGGAGTAGAGAATTCTTGCTTGGGAAAATTTGAAAAAAAGAGGTTTTAATGGGCCAAGTAGATGTGTCATGTGTGGGCTTAGTGAGGAAACAATGTTCCACCTTTTGTGGAGTGCAGATTCATCAAGGATATCTGGCAGCTAATTTCAAAGGACTTAAACTTAGTCAGTCCTTGGGAAGGGATCCAGATGGAAGATTGTTTTCAAAAGTGGATAAAAAAGAAGGATAATGGTAATGAAATACCTTGCTTCATCTGCTGGGAGGTGTGGAAACACAGAAATATGGTCATATTTGAAGATTTATCTCCTAATTTAGTTAGAGTTATCACTTGTATTCTACAGGATTTGGGTGCACTAAAAGTCACACAGTGTATTAAGACTAGAAGGATAGACAGACCACCCTACCTGGATTGGAATTTGGTTGTGGGCTTTTTTGATGGAGCCTCACAAGATAAAGGTTTAAAATGCGGGGCGGGTGCTCTTTTAAAGTGTCCAGAGTTGGGTAGCTTCAAATAAAAAATGCATTGTGGCAAGGGGTGCCAATACAAGGGAGAACTCCTTGCTTTATGGTGTTTGTTGCTTTTTGCAAGATATAAAAAGATTACAAGACTATATATGGTTAAGATTCAAAGATTGTTATTGATTGGTTTGCTAATGATGGTAACTTATAGGTGATCTCTTTGCAGTCTTAGATGGAAAATATTAGGCTTATGAAGAGGAGCTTTCATCAGCTTGAAGCTAAACATATCTACAGAGAATACAACTAGGGTGTTGATAAACTTTCAAAGGATGCTTTACGATTGGAAGAAAATAGTATCTTTTTTGCAAAGGTTTCGAAAGGTCACCCAGACGCTTGTTTTTTTACTTAGAACACTGCAACTACTTTTGTTATATGGTTGGATGTTTCTTGATATGGATGCCAATGATATATACAATGATAGGAAGCAGTTCATTGTGTTTATTTGTATAAGAACATAACTCTTTGTATATTAAACAAGACTTTGAAAAAATTGGACTGGTGTAAAAAAAAATTGTAAAATGCCTTTTTATATTTATTAATATAAGTTTTTTTTTCTTTTAAAAAAAATAATTATGTTTTAGTTCTAATTAATTATCTTTAAATAATAAGTTGAAATTATGTTTTAGTTCTAATTAATTATTTTTAAATATTAATTAGTAAAATTAACTATGAACTTTCCGATCAACAGTGGTAACCATCATAGTGGATATGGGAAATTAAAAAGGAAAAAGCGAAAGATGACGTGGCATGGGTGGGGAATCATTGGACTGCTGTAAAGAACAATGTAAAATAACTTTTTATCTTTTTATATTTACTATAAGTTTTTGTCGAAAAAAATTGAAATTATGTTTTAGTTCTAATTAATTAATGTAAGTTGAAATTATGTTTTAGTTCTAATTAATTATCTTTAATTAATAAGTTGAAATTATGTTTTAGTTTAATTAATTATTTTTAAATATTAATTAGTAAAATTAACTATGAACTTTCCGATAACAACTGGTAACCATCATAGGATGACGTGGCATGGGTGGAGAATCATCCATTCAACTTTCCAGCTTAGATATGGGTAGAAAAGGAAAAAGCGAAAGATGACGTGGTGTGGGTAGATAATCATCAATTCAACTTTTCAGCTTTCTTCCGAGTCAACTGGTGGCTTTTTTTTTTTTTTTTTTTTTTTTTTTTATATTTTTCCAAAATATTTTGCCCACAAATCTTAAAACATCTGCACTTGCGTAAATTTAAAAAATAAATTCGCAAATCTAAAAGTTTAAAGAATGTTTCTCATCCCTTCTTTTTATAAATTTTCATGCTTCAAAACATCTGGCAGCATTTAAAAAATATTAAAATAAAATAAAAAATGCCGTGCTTCAAAACAGCTCTGAGCATTAATAAAAAAAGCTATAAAAATAAAGTTTCTATTTTTATTAAAATATAGTTTTTAAAATTTATATATATATATATATATATAATTAACGATAAATAACATTTATTATATAGTTTTTAAAAATTATTTATTATATATATATAACTAACACTAAATAACATTTATTTCAGCATTTAAAAAATATTAAAATAAAATAAAAAAATTCCGTGCTTCAAAACAGTTCTGAGTATTAATAAAAAAAAAAACTATAAAAATATAAATCTATAAAAAATTGATATCATAAATAATATCAACTACAACACAAGCAAAGCAAGAAGATAATGAAAAGAAGCTGCAGAGTGTTTTAAGAATCTTTTTCTTAGATTGTCCAGCCTATATCCATATTAGATTTCATTTTCAAAAAACTGATCACACTACTAACCTTCCTAACCTCTTAACTCAACAAAAGTATGGTGATCTTGGAAAGCTTCTCTTAATGTTTCTAAAGAATCACAAGTAATCACTTACCCTCTTAAGATCCGATAGACCAATTAAGTCTTAGTAGACGTTAATCATCATCATCATTATATATATATATATATATATATATATATATATATATATATATATATATATATATATATATTTAACAATAAATAACATTTATTATATAGTTTTTACAAATTCTTATATATATAACAACTTTAAATAACATTTACTATAATTTAATGTTTAATTGGTAATGAAGATATTAATAAATAACATTTATTATATAGTTTTTACAAATTCTTATATATATAACAACTTTAAATAACATTTACTATAATTTAATGTTTAATTGGTAATGAAGATATTAATAAGTGTATGTGATTACTATAAGAATGCAATTTTCATAAAAAGTAAGTATGAAAATCTTTTCATGAGATATTATAACTAAGACTTCCTAATCTTAGAGATTGAATAAAATAATTATCTTATGTTTTAATAATTAATGACATGAAAGGGAAATTTTGAGAGGTATTAGATATTTTTACTAAATATATCAAAAGTTATAAATTTTATATAAATAATGATTATAAATTAAATTTGATCTATAAAATATAATATTGAAATTATTAATGATATTAATTTATAATTAAAACAGATGTTATCATATTAATTAGAAAAAAAAATATTTTAAAATTAAAGTTTTTAATTAATAAATTTTTTTTGACAACAATGGTAATTATAATTGATAATATAAATAAAATCTACTTGATATTAATTTATAAATAAAACAGATATTATCATATTAATTAGAAAAAATATATATTTTAAAATTAAAATTTTTAATTAATAATTTTTTTAACAACAAATGGTAATTATAATTGATAATATAAATAAAATCTACTTTATTAATTTGTTCTTTACTTTATTATATAAGAGAACAAATTCCTTCCTTCTTCGAACATATCATTATTCCATTTTTGTTGTTTTTAGATTTTTCTAAGAATTGTTTTTATTTTGTAATTATTGTCTAAATATTGTCTAAATAAATGTTATCTTAATCTTTAAGATTTATTCCACTTTAATATTCATTTCTTTTTTTTTCAATCAACATTAATATAAATAAAATCTTATATAACAAGTTACACAAAATGTATTCCAAAATGAGTAATTTAGAGATCCATTACAATTTTAACTTATATCCATTGTTCAATGATAGTGTAACAAGCATTCTTATAGGATACCCATTGTAACATTAATGGTTTGTCATCCATTAAAAGGTGCATGCTTCGAGAGTGGCACATATCAAGCAGTGTATCCTAGCAACCACAAGTGAAATCAAATTGGTTGAAGTTCAATATTGTATAGTACAAGATATGACATTGTAGGATGGATGAGATTCTTTAACATGGATGGATTATTAAATGGGTTAATAATAGTGGTCTTATAATTAGAGGGGTTGTTTTTATTTGTATTTTTAAAAATAGGTACAACTAGGTTTTAAGTCTAAGATTTTGAGAAGTTTTGTTAGATTGCTAAGTTGAAAAGCTTATGTATGTGAGGGATGAGGATAAGTCCTCTAATTTTTAATATTTCAACTTGATAATCTTAGATGTCCTTAGATTTTCCTTTTGAGAGCCCCTTAACCTCAAACTTAATGTCTTCTATAGAAAACACTTCATCTTTTGTAGAATTGTTTGACATGGTTGGGGTACTCGGATTATACATAAATAACCACTCAAATATGTTAATCCAACAATTTCTCGCTCTATTTCAGACAAAATTAAACAAAAAATATCCCCCCAAAAAACTAAAACTTAGAACTGCCAAATAATCTTATTACAACTTATCTATATAAAAATAGAAATTTTCAACTTATTTATATAAAAATGAGAAATTTTCAACTTATTTATATAAAAATGAGAAATTTTCGTTCTAACAAATAAACGTTACACTATCCCAAATATTTGTAGAATAAAAGAAAAAAAAAAAAAAAAAACAATTTATAACCAGAGCGGTATCCAAACTAAATGTTTGGGCCTTGATCTCTGCCATGTCAAAATCAAATCTGGATGTTGCGAAGACAAGCTATCGACAAGATTTGGAAGTTTTTTCTGCTTAAACGGTAATCCACCGGCCCTCCCAAAGAAAAAAACAGGTCACGTGGAGGCAACCATCACAGCTGACATGGCAAAAGAAAAAGTGAAAAGCGAAAAATGAGGTGGCATTGGCCAGAATTATCTACTCAACTTTCCAGCGTACCCCAAGTAACTGGTTGCTGTCATTATTGGTGGATATTTCCCCAAAATATTTAGGGCCCCACAAATCTTCAAAAATCTCCACCGCCTTAAATTAATAGTAAATTTATTTTGCCGCATAATACTCTTTGGTTCACCGCCATATTTTTCCCGTGGGTTATTGAACTTTTTCAACGACTCCAATCAAATAGAATCGCAGCGTGTATTTAATTACATTTTATTTTCCAAATCATACAAAATAGAAAAAAATGATTCCGTGTGCTTGTTTTTTTGTGGTGAGCGTGTGTACACCACATAAACGTGTGAATTTTTTAATGTATTTTATTACTAGAGAGGCGTATAAGATCAAATGAACTTTAAAGTTTGATTGTAATATTTACCAACTAATACACATTGATGAAAATGCATTTGGATAAGATCAAATATACTTGTGGTGTCATTAAGTGAGTACTTTACTTTTTTTGAAAAGGGAAAATTTTTCTATTATCTTGATTATATAATGTCTTTTTAATACACAGAATTTACAATGTTCAGTTAGAAAAGTGATATCTGTCCAATGAACTTTTGTTTTTAGTGGTCTCTCGACCAGTATAGAGGGAAAGTTCATATTAAGAGCAAGAGGACGGTTAAGAGTCTGAAAAAGATACAAGTGTATGAGAGGGATATAACTCTAGTAAATAAAGCAAAAACAATAGATTCTTCAATGATACATCGATTAGGAGAAAGTCTTCATAATTCAGATAAAAAAAACCGCTTAGATGGAGAGCAGATCTTAAAGGAGAGTTAGAAAATGTGGAGGGCCCTCATGGCCATCTAACCAGAGGTTGTAAGTTATAATGCCCACTTTTTTTTGAAGAGATATCTTGGATAATTGATCTGTTGATTTGTTGTGTTCTCGATAGATATGATTGAAGTTGAGTTGTTTGAAAGTGGGTAGGAGAAGTCGGATTCTGTCCTTCCAAGCCAGAAGGAGGATGGCTTGTAGATCACCCCTGTTGTTCAACCACTCAATGATTATTCTGGAATCCCAAAAACCTGAAGAGTTTCGATGTGGAGTCTAGAAGCCAAGTAGAGCGTGGCCCAGTCACCCAATAATTGTGCCCTGGTATTAGTGCCCGGACCACAGTTAAAGGTCCATCTATAGGATGTATTTTTTGTGATTTTAATCAATCCTCCAATGCCGCTCTGAGTGCCATTAGATAGCACTGCTCCATCAAACCAGCTTGTAGGTGTGTCCCCTAGATCAAGAGCCCTCTTTGTAATATGTAAACATTGCTTTCTAGTGTGGGTAGCAGTCCAGGTTTTAAGTAAACCAAGTGTTTTGTAAGCTGTAGAGTTAATGGATGGAGTCCCATTTAAAAAAAAAAAAAAAATTTTGTCCAGCCAAATAGACCAACAAACCAATGAAGGCAGTTGTTTTAGATTGTGCTCCCTATGAGTCCAATATTCAAAGCAATCCGCAAGTGTAGGCCCATCCCAAATAGTTTTAAAATTTAAAATAGAAGCAATTTTGTCCCAAACTTTTCTGGTATAGGGGCACTTGATGAATAGATGATCTGTTGTTTATGCTTCAACAAGACATAGAAGACAAATGTTTGGCCCAGTCCAACCCTTCCTTTGAAGGATATCCCACGTATTCAATTTGTATTCAAACATGAGCCAGGTGAATAATTTTATTTTGGTAGGTAGGCACCATGTCCAGAGGTGTTTTCTCCAGCCTCTGGTGTTATTATGCCAGAGAGAATTCGAAATGGCTGTGTAAATATTCTGTACAGTGGGTTTGCCAGAGTGATCACCCCCCCACCACATGAGCTGGTCATCAGAGTCTTTTAAAATGATACCCGATAGTGCTAAGTTTGAGTAGAAGGCGTTCTAGGATATGGCAAGCTCTACATTGAGGCCCAGATCAACGTTGGATAACAACTTGTCAGGCAAAAAGAGCAGGCAGGTTCGGTCTTTGGCTTGGAATAAATAACAGGTGTTTTTATTGTGCAGATGTGTAATCAACAACGGAGGTAGAGTATTGGAGTCGCCCATACCAAGGATGTGGTCACGCCCAAGGACAATGGAATGACCCGATCCTGGCTGCCAACATAGCCAACGGGTTATCCAATGTTTAGATTTATTTAAATTTTTCCAGAAGATAGAAGACGCCCTGGTGATATCTGAATCAGAAAGAAGCCAGCTAGAGACTGTATGTTGTGAGAAGTACATGTCCTTAATAATTGATTGCCAAATGCTTGGAATGGTCAACACACACTAGAGGGAGTTAGTTGCAAGAGCTTGGATGAAGATAAATAAATTATGAATCCCCCAACCGCCTTTTTGTTTGGGCTTTGCCAAAACTTCCCATTTGCAGAGGTGTTGTCAGGAGTGGTCTGAGCAACCTGACCAGATGAATTTGTATGTCAATCAGTGAAGTTTGGTGAGAACTGTAGCAGGAATGGATGCAAGAGCCATCCAATAAACCGGTTTTCCTTCCAGGACAAATTTGATGAGAGTATATCGGCCTCCAAGGGAGAGGCATCTTGTGCACTAGTGACCTGTCTTTTTCTCAACTTTTGCAATGAGCCAGTTCCAGTCCGCCATCTTGTAGGAGTCTGCTTTTAAGAAGTACCCCAGATACTTAAAACCTGAAGAAAGGTGAGTAAAGGTGTGAGGAAAAATACCTTTGAGTTGATTCAAAGTTTGTTGTTAAAGATTTGCAAAATGGAAGGTCGATTTTTACCAATTGATCGCCAAACCCGAGGCACTGCAGGAGATTTTTAAAATCTCTTTAATCTCTTTCCATTCATGTAGAGAATAATTTGTCATGATGAGAACATCATCGACAAAGAGGAGATGAAGGATCTTGATCGTCCTAGACACCTTAATACTAGTGATCTTGCCATTAGCTTGACCTGATTTGAGGAGCATACTCAAGGCTTCCATAGCCAATATGAAGAGCAGGGGGGAGAGGGGGAAACCCTATCGAAGACCTCTGCCAATGTGAAAAAAGGAGGAGGATTCACCATTCATCAATATGGAAAGGTTAGCACTAACTACATAGCTCATGATCCATTTGATTAAAGAATAGCTAAAGCCCATTTGAGTCAGGATCAATCTGAGGAAGTCCCATTCTATGCAATCAAAAGCTTTCTGGAGGTCAAGTTTGAGGATAAGTGCCTTTGGATTTTTATATTTGATACCGTGTAGGCACTCCTGGGAAGTGCCAATGGCATCTAGGATCTGGCATCCTTTTAAAAATCCCAGTTGTTCTTTCGAAAGTGTCTGAGAGAGTATGGGATTTATCTTGGTCGCAATGATTTTTGAGATAAGTTTATAGCATAGATTGCAGAGAGAAATGGGCCTATAATGAGAAAAGGTAGAAGGATTGTTTGTTTTAGAAATGAGGGTAAGGAAAGTTGAGTTCAAAGCTCCAGCCACCTTCCCACTAAGTCTAGAGTCCTCCACAAGCTCTAGAAGATCTAGGCCAACCAAGTCAAAGAAGTGCAGATACAATTCTACTGTCCAACTGTCAGGGCCTGGACTTTTATCTTTAGAGAAATATTTTAAGGCAGCCCCGATCTCTTGTATAGTGTAGGGACTATCAAGAGTAAGCGAGTATTCCTCTATAACAAAATGGGGAAAGAGACTAGCCACAGTGACCGATGTCTACTATGGTAAGTACCTTTTGCATCAATAATCTTCAAAATGTGATTTCTTCTCCTGCATGAACTAGCAAGGTTATGCAAATATTTTGTATTTAGGTCACCACTCTTGATTCAGGCTGTTCTGCAACGTTGTCTCCAAGTGGCTTCCTCTTTGAGAAGACGTTGGTTTCTTTCAGATTCCAATCCTTTTAAGACTAGACTACGGTCACCAATGTCACCCACATGTGCATATGCTAAAAGAAGGAGTTGTATCTCACTTTCAAGATCTAGAAGCCTTTGTGCATTGTGTCTCTTATGGTTGGCTTCCCAAGCTTTTAAACGAGCTTTAAGGTTCTTAAGATTCCAAATAAATCAATGTTGAATACAAGGCTCAAATAAATAGGTAGGATCCTTCCACATATCAACAACAATGGAATTGAAGTTAGCTTCTAGAATCCAACTTGAATTGAGTTTGAAAGGATAAGAGATCTTATGAAAATATGAGTCCAACTGCAAGATAATCAGAGCATGATCTGATAAAAAAGGATAATCCACCCAGGTGTGAATCCGATCCTCCATGGATATTAAGTGTTCAACAATAAGGAAATGATCAAGCCTCTTGGAGATAACATCAAGTCCCATCCACCCATTGCACCAAGTGGGAGCTAAGAGGTCTGGGGCATAGTCCACCAGGTTGTGAGCTATAAACATAGTGGTAAAATAATATGCTAGAGTGTCTTTTGTAGTAGATGCCCCGCAGAATTCCCCAACAAAGATAATGAGATTCAGATCACCTACTATTATCAAATTTTCCAAGTCAAGAAGACCCTGATGAACAACCTTTTCCCAAAAATTATGTCTGTCAGTACATGGATTGTACACATTGATTAAATTTATCCTTTTGTTGTTAAAACGACAAATACCAGACAACATGATGCCTCTGCAACAAAGGTAGGAGGAAAATTCATATTTGGAAGGATCCCAAGCCAAAACCAAGCCCCCAGAGGTACCAAGTGAGCTTACTGTGCATATGTGCCAATTAGAGTGAAACAGATTTAAAAAGGACCTAGCCTTTTTGTTGTCAACAAGTGTTTCTTGTAGGAAAATGATATCTGGAGAAGAATGTGCTAGACGTCTTCTAAAGGAGGCATCTTTTAGAGGGGGGGGAACCCCTCTGATGTTGAGGGAGAGAAATATCATGGCTTTTCTCTTTCTATGGATTTCATGCCTCTAAGCACCTCGATGTCGATAAATGAATGTGAAGGAACCACATGTAGAGTAGATGAAGATCTCTCCTTGCAACGGGTGCTACGAGTTTTGATCAGAGAATGCTTGAATCTGTGTCTTCTAGTCCAAGTGAAGTCTTTTTCAGAGCAGGTTGATGAGCTGTCTGTAGAATCCAATCTTGTTCCCATAGCTGGAAAACAGTGTAAATTATTACCCATATAAGTGGGTAGGGGAGTGGGACCTAAGACTTCTCTGTATGTATGTAATAAGGTGTCAATAACAACATCTAGCTTCCTAACATTAGAGACAATTTCGCTAAGACCCGGTAAGCGATTGTAGTCCTCCAGATCGTGAGAATGTTCCAGGGTGCTCTCATTCGCTAGAGGGGAGGGTATGGGAAGCGAGGTAGTAGTGGACAATCGTGTTGCTAGAGAGTGATACAGAGGAGAGGTTAAGTCAGGAACATGCATAGATAGTTTCATAGGTGTGTATGAAAAATAGGAAGAGTGTGGGGAGACCAATGTGGAGGGTGAGCCAGATAAAGACAAGATGCAAGGCAATGCCACTTCAGGTGGGCCGAGAGATGTAAGAGAGGGTAGCGAGACAGGTGGGAAATCTTGTGTAGTAGCGGGTAAAAGTGAGGGTGGACAGAGAGACTGATGTAAATGGAGGGTTTTGAAGGTTCACAAGGAGGGTCTGAACTCTTGGTAAAAAGTAAAGAGTTATCTAAAGAGTCTTTTTCCCAAGAAGAAAGCGAGAAGAAGAGAGTCAGGAAGATGATCTTAAGCTTACCTGTGATGGAGTCCTGGTCAAGTAAAATTCCATCTTCAAGGTAGTCTGGAAGATTGATCTGTGTATTCGAATCTGGGGAGTCCAAATTGGTAGCAAGTTCAAGCATGATTTCCTCAAACATTTCATCTTCAAGAGTGTCAGTATAAGAATTTCGCAGGTGACCAGTTTGTCTGTAGAGAGAACATTTGAATGGAATGCCAAGGTAGTCAATCTTCCGACGAGTAAGATGTCCTCTCCAATCTATATCCAGAGATTCAAGCAGACCCTCATGAATTTCTATTTCTACTAGAATCCCTTCTAGTTTTTTATCTGGACCAACAATAGTCTTAGTATCCACATTGATAAAGCGTCCCAAGGAGTTTCCAATGGCCATAAGAGCTTTTTAGTTCTAGAGGTGAAGAGGTATTCTAGAAAGGAGAACCCACATGTGTCGAAGGCGAAAATAGTCCCGTGTAGGATCGAAACTCACTCGCCATCGCTTCAACATGAGGCTGTTGTTATCCAGAGTCCAGAGGCGCTCTAGGATAGTTGTTGTATCCGTAGATGATTTGAACTGAAAGTGGAGCCAACCACGCCCAATATATGAGAGAGAGAGGGGACATATCCCAGAAGTGGCCACCAGGTATTTTTCATCCAGTCATCCAGGTTTGAAGTGCAGAGGTATCTATAAGAGAGCCTACCCACAAGGCTGCGCAAAGCCATAGAGACCAAATCCTCCAGGCCTATATCCACTCCGAGAACAAGTTTCTTCTTTTTATTCTTTGAGGCACACGGGTGTTGTAGAGTTTTCTTTCCTCCAGATGGATGAGGCCGAGGATTTTGAGTAGCTCTAGTAAAGTTTGTAGGGTCGAGAGAGGCAAGGATAACATGTGAGCTTGTATGGGAAGAGGACAGGTTCTGGGGTATGTGGCCACAGGATGTTACAAGAGTAGGTAGACTCGTAGTGTGGGATGAGGTAAGATGTGTAAGAGGCCTATTAAAAAAGGCAGAATGTGAGACTCTAGAGATGGGTCTATTGTTTGTGTGAGGGAAGGAAGTTTAGATAGAAGGTTGTGTGGGAGAAATAGGAGCAGGAGTAAAAATGGCAGAAGAGAAGGGAAATGTATGGGAGCAAGTGCTAGGAAATGGATGGATAGAAGTGGATGGAGAAGAAATATGGAGAGCTATGAAACCAGAGGAGGAGGACATAACTGTTGTATCAAAAGTAGACAATGTTTGAAGTGTGCACCTAGAGAGATCATTTGTTGAGGTGAAGAGGCTTGCGTTGTTCTAGAGGGCCTCGTCAACAACACTCATGAGTGCACTGACTTCAGCCTCCATCAATGTGGGTCTCGAGAGGAGAGGAGAGTTATAAAAAAGTCTAAATCTAATCATAAAAGGTTAATGAGCTAGAGGACAAGAGTTTGTCACTATAGCCCTGCGAAAAGAGTTAATAGTTCCAGAGGGAGACAGTTCAAAATCATCATTAGAATTCCGTCATAAGGTAAAGGAGGCTCAGAAGGCAAGGTAGAACTAAAACCTCACAACGAATGTTAGAAAGAGCTCTAAAACTACGGAAATAAGAGAGGATTAAGCTTGCAGTCAACCACGATGGATCAGTTCCTCCTATGTTGCGCCTCCATTGAAAACTAAGGAGAGTGATGCAATGTCACACGATAGTCCACTCTAATGATGTATGTAGAGTCCTTGGGTCACAAGAGATAGATAGTAGAGCCCTAAAATTGTTGTTGAATGAGAAGGTTTATCCTACAGTTTACCAGTTTGAACCAATTCCTCCATTGAAACTGCACCTCGAGAGCTCTCGACAGTCTCACTAATTGGTTCGACATCTAGAATTTAGTAATGAAGATTTTTGAGGAAGAAATGTGAAAGAAGCACTGTGCATTATTTTCAATCATCAAGAGAATACTTAAAAAGGGGAAATGTCTCACCTTTCATCTTGTCAATTGGGTCTATTCCAGTGGTTAGGAGGATTGGTTGTTAACCTCCCCACCCATTTTCAACTCATATACGTGACATGTTGATGACTCTTCATATCGGGATTCTCTTCGGGAAATGTATCACCTTGTATATTAGGGATGTAATAATGGTCAAAAGAGTCATTTGCATGAGAATAGTCTACCTTCTGCCTAGGGAGAGTATATTTTAATTGCTTATGAGTCAATTTTCTTTGAATTTCAACTAGTTGCATGTGATTGCATAAAGATTTCTAAAGTTTTCAAATTTTCTTTTATTAATTTTAATTTTTTAAAAAATAAAAAATATTTTTTATTTTATAGAATTTGAAATTCTTAATTTTCTATTGGTTGAACACAATGATATCACTATTTTTATGTGGTTTTAATAGGTATTGTCAAAGTACAATATTTAATTAAAAATCCTAAAAATTTAAAAAATCCCTAAAGTGCCACCTAGCCATCACTTTAATTTATCAATGTGATCATTCTTGATAGAAGAGATATCATTATTTTGATACATTCTTGATGTAAAAGATATTATTATTTTAATCCATTTGTACTCCATTCCCTCATGCTTTAATACTTCATTGATTTGATAGTACTTCATGTTTTAGCTATCACTTTACTGCCATTTAATGAATTGTCTTTATTTTAGCTAAAAAACAGAAATTTTAGGATTTTTGACCTAGCTTGTATGTTTCAATAAATTTAGAACATCAAATTGTTATAAATACTATATTTTTTCATCGCCAATAGCATTATGTTAACATAGACTATACTTTTCTATCTAATTTTTCAAATAAAAATAGTTTATCAACTCCTCCAACTTTCTTTCAAAATACTTGTAATAAACCTAAACCCAAAACAAGATAAGAATATATTTTCAACTTCACAATTAAATTCATTTGCGTTTATTTTGTATAAAGAATGAGCTTATACTCTTCTTATTTCACATTTCCCCACAATACTCTTGATGCATCTTAAAAAATCTATGTGTTTCGAAGTCGAGAGACTACGTGTGTATATGCAACCCTTTTTACTATGAAAAAAGTATATGCTATTGTAGTAAAACACATATTCAACTTTGATTCAAGACATCTAGGGTCTAGGGGTTTAAATAAATCCATGTCAATGTAGTGAAAATATCATCATTTATATTTTGGTTCACTGATATTTACTAGTGTAAAGCTTAAATATGCATATTTATTTTAAAGTTGAAAGATGCATATGACTCTATGGCTATGAATTTTGTAAAGTTTGAAATTGTGGTTGTTTTGTTGACATGATATAAATGCTTGAATCTAAATGACAATTTAAGTAAATGTTTCCATCTTACTTGCAAACTTTAATCGCATCATTTAGGATATATACAACTTAGGTACCCGCAAATTTGGTATCTACAATATCGCACCTCTGGGATGCTTGCCTAAGTAGAAAATGCTTCAGGAGAAGTCTAAACTTGATGGTTGTATCATTGAATTGAACCAAGCGACGTTGGGATACAACAAGAAACTGAAAGTAGCCATCGCTAGCCTCAAAGTTGGGTTTCATATATTAAAGTTGTGTATATCGACGTCTACGAATCCTTCTTGGATATAGTGAGAAATCCTGTCAAATATGGTAAGAGAACTGTAAATTACAACTTACCTTTAATTATTTAACACAAAAAACAAACTTAGATCAACATTTTTGGAGCAAAACTTGACATAAAAACATGGTATTATTAGCATTAATGTGCCACAACGTCTTTCAAATTACTCAAAGCAAGGAAGTTTGTGTTTGAAATTAATAACTATTAGTCCATCATACTTATACTTTGTGTCAAAATATACATACAAAGTTGTTTTCAAATTACTCAAAACAAGGTGGTTTGTGTTTAAAATTAATAATTATCAATCCATCATACTTATACTTTGTGTCAAAATATATATACAAAGGTGCTTAAAACTAGTTCACAAGTGTATGATAAGTACAATAATTACTATTTCTCATTTTAAGATATTTGTGCACAATGATATAATTTCTATTTTTTGTTTTGGATTTCTCAAGCTCCATATGATACTCTACTTTTTTTAAATTAAAATTCTAAAATACATACAACTACGGCATTGAAACATCTATAAGAGGCAGGTATAAGAAACTTTGCTACTAATTTCACTTGTTTATATAAGAGAAGAAGAGGGAAATCCATTATTTTGGCCCTTCTTGTTGGCTATCTATTTCCCTTTCTGGGTTGTTAAGTTTCCCCATCCATATGTCTTTTTTCTACCACCTAAGGGTTTGATTCATTTGTCAATTCTAACTATTTTGATAGTTTGATTACTTTCTTGGATATTGAGTTTCTTTGTCCAACTATCCTTTAGTGCCACTAGGGGGTTCATCTCCTTTCTTGATCGTTCACACAATCTTCTTAGCTATTCAATTTTTCATCTCACTATCTTTTTGTGCCATTTGATCATTCAATTCCCTTTGTAGTTGTTGTAAATTGCTTGAATGTTAGTGTACAAAACACATGACACACAAGTAACTTTTAACATTAAATCAATAATCCCATTAAACAAATCATTTTTTGGTATTTTGAATTAAACCAGGTTATAATGAGTTTTTTGACCATTTTTCTAAGTTCGAGAGTAAGGCTTAAAAGTGCACATTAGCTACATGTCATGAGTCCTAATTTGAGGACCGAGATTGCTCTCAAAATAAGGACCCAATCAAACTCAAGTTAGAAGAGTGAAGCCTTGGTTTTGAGTGATCGGAGTTGATTACTACATTGGGCTGAGTAGGGTTAACAGAGACCTTGATTTGAGTAATCAAGGCATATTATTAAAAATCAAGGAAAGGGCCATGAGAAAAGGTGAAGATAGGTCCCGATTTGGCAATCAGGGTCGATTATCAAATTGGTCCAAAGGTTTTGAAAAAAGTTTGAAAGAAAAAGACCCAAGTTTGGGGGAAGCATTCTGAGGGTTTGAGCAAGAATGTATAAGAGTTCGAACAAAAGATTAAACAACCAAGTTGATGGAAAGGGGAACCCTATTTGGTGTTTGAGGAAGATCATGAAATCAATTCATAGAGGAAGTGAACTTGGTGAAGAGAAGTCCTAATTTTGGCAATTGGGGCTAATAATCAAGCTCAGAAAAGGTTTTGGTATGAGTTAGTCAAGTTCAAAAGGAAGAAAAAGAACATTCAAACAAAATTTAAAAAGAGATTGAATATGGGGGGGGGGGGGGTGAAGAGTTCGTAGAGATTGAAAGGAGGACCAATTTGGAGATCAGACATTATTCCAAATTGAACCACAAAATCTAGAGGAGGAAGGCCCTGATTTGGCAATCAATGTCGATTGCCAAATCGAGCTAATCTAATATTCAATGTGAAAGTTTATAGTTCCAAAGGAGCATTCAAAATTCGAGCACTAGCTCGAATTCGAATAAAGTCTTTGAAATATTCAAAAGGTTTGAACCAAATTCTAAGGAAATTTTTGAAGGAAATAGAAGAGGTGATAAGAGGCTCCAATTTGGAAATCAGGCTCAATTTCCAAATTAGGGCATTGATCAAGTAATCAAAGGGAAAAAGGGGCTTGATTTCAATAATCAATCCCATTTGTAAATATGGGGGGGGGGGAGAAAGGTTCAAAAGGTAATTTAATAAGGGGTATGATTTGAAAATCAGAGGGCTAAAAGTTTGAACAAAGAAAATTAAGGAAGAAAAAATTGAGAAACAAAAGAAACCAAAACTCAATGAGCAATAAAGCTCAAGGAAGGAAATAAACCAAGTCAAAATCAAGTAAGGAAGTCATTAAGGTTCATCTAAATTGTAACGACCCCGTCGTTATGACAATAAAAAGAGACAATACAACAGGTAATTTTTTTTTCTTTTCATTAGGAACTACACACCTCCATTAATAGCTACATTAGTGACACATCATCCAATAATCATCAAGGCACCATAGCATTCTAGTAATCAACATAAGTAACTTAAAAATTCTAAGGCATAAGAATAAAACCATTCTGAATCAAGAATGTATCCACATCATTCTAAGGTTGTAAGTATAACCCACCTTATCATCCATTGATCAATAATTAATCGTTGCGCAAAAATAAGCTTTGATTCAATCCAACAACATTGATAATTAAGGGCGCAAATAAATCTAGTTATTAACCATCAACATGGAAAATTTAAAGGCGTTAGAAAAGATGTTAAATCAACATAAGGGAAACCTTTATAATACGAGCAGTCCTATGACTAAACCACCACTCCTTACACCAAGTTGTCATTCCGCACAAAAGGTCTAATGTACACCCAACATACATTATATTAAAAATCAGTGCGTGCAATGGTTCTAGTTATTCAACTAGTCATTCTTCGACACTGAAGGGTCATTGCACAAGAGGCACTACCCATTATTCGTGGTGCAACTGCTTAAACTATTATACTAAACAATAATGTAGGTAAACAATTTCAACAACTTAGGGTTAAGCATTCTTTTAAAAAGAAAAATACCAACTAAGGAGGGGATAAGGGTGGAATGCCCCAAGACCACATAGCATTAAAAATGTGATAAAATGTGAACACCACTCTACTATTTGAAGCTCCAACACATTAAAGTCAACCATATAATCAACCTATCTTGTTATTAATTAAAGTCATATTATTCATATGTAAGTATGGAACCCAACTAATTTTGGGCAAGGGGTTAACTTAATAAACAATCAACAATTTTAGCATCATGGGAAAATCGATCATTAGACAAAAACAAAGTGTACACGAGGATGATGATGAGAAAGACATGGATTACAAGCAAACTAAAATTAAGCATTCATCCTACCATACACTTGGCAGAAACAACCATTAACACGGTGAGGAAGATCCCCACTCAATCAAGAACGGTTAAAAGAAGGTTGGGCTCTTCTAGGGATATAGAGAAATGGACATTTCCTAACATAAGTTAGAAGAAAAAAAATGTTCTTATACAAGGCACAAATAACTGAAGTAGTGGGTTTCTGCACGTTAATAAATCATAATCCTCCCCCTTTTAAGTGTTGTTACCCTCAAGAGACACGGGATAAAGGTTTTTATCTATACGGGAAGGATTCCACAAGAGACCACTCAAGGATCTGACAGGTGTACCCAGATAATTAAAGAAAATTAAGGAATCACACTCTCCGTCTGGGGCTACATGATCTAGTTATAGAGTAAAATATATTTGCATCTAGCAGTCAACAAATGGAGAATGGTAAACAAATGGAAATTAAATGAACCTTGGTAGATGTTGCTTATTCCATCTATTTTTCTAATATTTTCTACTTATTTTTTTAATGGTGAGTTGAGACTTTGGTCTTCCAGTGATAGTAGATGTTAACATACAGTAACTAACTCTTTTCCTTCACCTTCGATCTACAATCTAAATGGAACATTTCCAAAGACGGGATGACCAAAATGTTGACAGCATTGAAGATATCAATCCCTTGATAGGCACGACATGGATCGTGATGAGGATGAGTTGTCATTGGTATAGTCAAGCCACCAATAAATGTTGTTGTATCTTTGACACATGAAAAGAAGTTGAACATGCATAGGTCTCCTTAAGAATCGACTGTTCTTAAGAGGAACTTCACTTCATTAAACTCTCCTTCTACATTACTAACAATTATCATCTGGGTTCTAAATCAAATCCTTAAATCAATTTTGTTAAGTACCTATACCAGATCTGCAAATATACTTCAGAAATAACCAAGAATAAACCATAAATCATTCACCATAACATGAACACAAGAAATAGAGAAAACCCTTGAGGTAGGGTAACACCATATATTAATCCTTATGGAAGGATAAAACTCCTCAAGTAATCTTTGCTTGTACAATCACCATATTCTTCACTATATTTCATTACATTGCCTAGACTTCTTTATATAGCTCTCCCTATCTCCTAGGAACCTTCTAGAGAGCCTTCTCACATTTATTACATCCAACTACCATAGTGGCCTTTATTAAT
>ML783442.1:214506-296775 GCA_009831015.1 Picea engelmannii | reverse complement strand
TATTAATATAGTGGACCTAGTCCACCTTACATTGAATGACCACATTCTCATATATTAAATGACTTCCACTAATAACACATAACTACATTCCCATTGGGTACCTCCCTAGGTACCCCATATTACCTCCCTAGGTATACCACAAATTTATATACGATTTATTTTGATACACATCCTCAATGAAAAATTTGGAAAGGCTTGAAATGAAACCCTAGCGAATCCTTAAAGAAACCTTGTATGATCTTCTCCGCTTGCAGACGAAACGGTTGCACGATTCACGACGGTTCAACTAGACACCTCGCAACTGACGGATCAGGATCAATCCAGAGGGGGGGGGGGCAACCCCCCTCGTATAGGAACTTAGCGACGAATGATAGAGATGGAACACATGCCAAGAGGCCTTCCTTTGAGCCATCGCCGCACTTGAGAGAGAATCTCTTGGCCAGAGAGAATGTATTCAACAAGCAATGGATATGGAGCCAAGAACGTCTCATCCAAAGGAATCTTGAGGATGGGAACCAGGAAAATGCATTCCCCAATTTAAAAAACCCCCAAGATACCTCATAAGCTCAAATAGGGTTGGGGAACACACTCAGTTCATGCGGGAACACACCCTCATAGGAAAGTTCCTGGGTCTTTGGCCTTCAGAACAAGATCTTTTGAGATGGATCAAATATTGGTGGAACCCTAAAGGAGACTACGAAGTTCATCTCAGCTCCAAAGGGTTCTTCATGATCATCCTATTTGACAATGGGCCATACTTATACAACTCAGCAGGGTTATTCCTTCGATCCTGGACAGACCGCTTCAGCCCAGAGAAGGAATATTTTACAATGGATACAGTATGGATCAAGCTTTATTCCTTGCCGCAGGAATTCTAGCTGGAGGAAATACTAATGGGCATAGGAAACACCATGGGACGATATGTTAAATCCTCGAAAGCCACAAAGAAAATAAAATAAACCTCTTATGCCTGGATCTGTGTCTACATGGATATCTCAAAATCTCTACCGGGATCAGTAACCCCGGAGTATCAAGATGAAGACTAGAACCAAACAATAGATTATGAGCATATTCCATTCTACTGTAGGAAGTGTCATGAGCATGACCACCTCTTTTGGGACCGCCCCTTGAATGCCTAGATCCCCAAAACTGGAGAGGGAAAGAAAAAATATGGCTTCACCACAGTCACAGGCCGAAAACGACACCCGATCTGGAAGCATAATCAAGACAACACTCCAAAAATAACCACCAAGAACTCTTATGACATTCTTAACCAACTACCGGGAGAAGAAGAGGTTGGAGATCTGCACAAAATTGATAGCTAGAAGAAATAAAAAGGTAAAGCCGCACACCAATCTGAAAAAGGAAAAGAATATCACCCAAGGGATAAGCTGGATGAAAGTGGGGATACTCTCATGCAGTTAGATGAACAATATCTGGCGGACATAGATCTCGAAAAACTGGAGGAAGCCCTCAACCAAAAGGATATGCACACAATTCCAGTGGAACAACTCATAAAGGTTCACAGGATTTTCATAGACTCCACCGCAGGCTCCACCTCGCGACTAGGTATATCCTTAGATCCAACCATTGAACCAAAACACACCTCCTGGGAAAATAAAAGAAAGGGACGCAAATCATCCCAACAACTTATCAAGGAAGTAGGGAAATTTATGCTCAACTCAGGCTAGGTCCAAAGGCTCACAGAGGGATACCTCCATCCACCTCCCAAATCATCATGATGAAGATTATAACTTGGAATATTAGAGGGATCAATGGAATATCCAAGCAGAGGACTCTTTGAGACTGCATACACATTGAGAATCTGAATATTCTAAGAGAAGAAGCAGAGCTAATCTTTCGACGTTGTTGGAGAGGCTGCGACTCCCTTCACACCGACTCCAACGGAGTGATAGGTGGTATGGAAATCTTATGGAATCCCACAACATTCATCATAGACAAGTCCTTCCCCACTGTAGGCATGATCATGGCTCACTTGAAAGCCATAGGATCTACCAAAGAAGGCGAGATCACAAATGCTTACGGACCTCAGAGCACCCAAGACAAAGAGATCTTCTTGAAACAAATAACTACTATCAAATCACTGTTGAGATCACCTAACTGGCTTCTAGGAGGCAAATTCAACATGATCCTAATGCTGGAGGAAAAGACAGGGGGCACCAAATGGCTTGATCAAGATAGCGGTAAGTTTCGAGCCCTCATAGATCAACTAAATCTAGTGGATATAGAGATTAGGAATGGTATTTTTACCTGGTCCAACTGCAGATCTGGACATCAACAGGTAGTTTTTCGGCTAGATCGCTTCCTCATTTCAGAAGCTCTAATGTTGGAAGATCTTTCCATTGAGGCCAATATTCTACCAAAAATAGGCTCGGGCCACTAGTTCGTCTCGCTCTGTCTGGATGCAGGAGTGATGCCCAAACTCAAGCCCTTCAAATTTGAGAAATTCTATCTATCCCACCCTGACTTCCATCAGCTCTCAAATTATAGTGGAAGCAAGTAGAAATAGAACATGGTACCTATGTGTACAAATTCCAGCAGTGGCTCAAAAATTTCAAGGCGCAACTAAAATGTTGGAATAAAACTGCCTTTGGGAAAATCCTTCAAAGAATGCAAGAAATTTAGAAGCGATTGGAAACCCTGCAAAAGACCTTCATATCAGGGGACAAAACTACAAACTTAATGAAGGAAGAAGAGGAGATTTAGGTGGAATTGGAAGAAAGGAAGAAGTAGGAGGAAATACTCGGGCGATAGAAATCCAAAGTACAATGGCTCAAAGAGGGTGAAAATAACACCAAATTATTTCATCGATCAATGGTGCATCGTAGATACATCAACAGAATAACTCAGCTGGAGGACTCTCAGGGTAATCCCATCAGGGAGCATAACAAAATTGCAGAGGAGCTAACCAATTACTACAAATACCTCCTAACATAAACCAATAATGACAAAATGCAAGTGATCAACAAAATCACCAGGAACATACCCTCCCTAATCACTCAGGAATGGAATCAAGCCCTAACAAGGCCCATCACTCAAGAGGAATTTGATCAAGCTGTCAAGGAAATGCCCCCAGTAAAAACTCTTGATCCAGATGTCTTCACAACAAACTTATTCCACTACTATTGGGAAATGATCAGAGAAGAAGTCTGGCAGGTGTTGGAGGAATCAAGAACCTCAGGACAAGTCCTCTCAGCCTTTAATGTTACCTTCCTCATGCTCATCCCAAAGGAGGAGAGGGTCACGCACCCCAAACAGTATAGATCGATTTCTCTTTGTAATTCCATCTACAAAATCATCACAAAGGTCATAGCCATGTGTCTCAAACCGATTCTCCCTTTTATTATCTCCAAAGAGTAGGTGAGATATGTGGAAGGTAGGCAAATCATGGAAAATTTTATCCTAGCGCACGAGGTCATCCACTCGCTGAAATCGACAAAGACCCCATGTATGCTCATCAAACTCGACCTCTCTAAATCTTTTGACAGAATCAGTTGGCAGTATATACTCTCCCTCCTCGAAGATTTTGTCTTCAAAAATCATTGGGTAGACTGGATCATGAGGCTCACTTATTCAACCTTCTTCTCTATCCTGGTCAATGGCATGCCCTCCCAACCCTTCTCTCCCCCTAGAGGAATCCGTCAAGGGGACCCCCTCTCCCCCTTCCTCTTTGTCATAATGATAGAAGGACTGGGCCACTACCTTAAATATTTTGTTTTAGAAGGTTCCCTTAAAGGCATTCCTTTACACAATATTCATCCAGCCCCCTCTCACAGCTAGTTTGTCGATGATACCCTCCTGCTGAACACCCTGACTGCCCGGGAATCCATTAAACTCAATTATATCCTCACTGGTTTTGCTGATGCTTCAGGTATGGCCTTGAATCTGAAATAATCCAAGCTATACTTCTTCAATACCTCGGTGGCTATCCAAAACCATATCTCCCACTTTCTGGGTATCCACAAGAGCTCCCTTCGTTCCAACTATCTAGGCATTCTTCTCACATGAGCGACCACACATAACATCTCCTGGGACAACCTGCTACTATCCATCTCTAATAGACTTAACAACTGGACCTTCAAACCTCTTAATATTGCATCTAGGATGGTGCTCCTAAATTCCGTTCTTCAAGCCTTGTTAACCTACCTCTTCATCACCTTAGCATCCCCACAATCTGTCATCCGAGCTATTAGGAACATTCAATGCAACTTCTTATGGCACGAGCATCACCCAAATAAGAAGTGGGCTATGGTAGGTTGGGATAATATATGCAAACCTAAAGATTTGGGGGGACTAGGGCTCAGGGACCCAGGGAAACTAAATCAAGTCATGGGGATAAAACTATGGTGGTGATGGCTCAAGCACTCCACACAACTTTGGGAAAAAATATGGAAAAATAAATATGCTCCCTCCACAAGAGAAGAGAAACTAATCATATTCAATGATCATATCCAAGGATCCAATATATAGAACACGGTTTGGAGCAACATACAACTAATTCAAAAGCATGCTTTCTGGGAGATCAGAGATGGGGAACACACACTATTCTAGCAAGATTCTTGGCAACAACAACCACCTTCAGCCATTCTTGAAGAACCTACCCCCCTGATTCAATCACTGCAACCTGAGAACTTCAAGTGGGTAAAGGATCTTTGGAGAACGATTGACAAGTACTGACCATGGAGCACTTGGAAGAATGAACCACATGAACTTCACCTCCCAATGGAGATGGACCTATAGGCCTGGCAAGCATGTGCTAATAAAAAAAAAACCTCCATCGGGGAAGGTCAGGACATTCTTAGATGGGGGAACTCCACAACTGGCAAATTTTCGATCAAAGAAGCCTACTACTTACAGGGGAACTATCAGGAACAAGCCAATGAGAGCATTTGGGGTAAGATCTAGAACTCAAAACTTTGGCCTAAGGTGTCGATCTTCCTATGGCTCATAGTCCAAAACCACATCCTCACTTGGGACAATCTCAGAAAATGAGCTTTCATAGGCCCCTCCATCTTCTCCTTCTATCAACAACAGGAAAAAACAATAGAGCATCTTTTCAACCAATGCCACTACAGTGAGACAATTTGGGACTTGGGGACTCAATTAATCTGCCACTCCAACAAAAGTAGGGCCAGCATCATCAACACTGTGGATAATTGGGACTCGATCTCCTATCAAAACTCAATCCTGGATCGCATTTGGTAGCTCCTACTGGGATTCATCTTATGGAAAATCTAGAAGGACAGAAACAAAAGGATCTTTCGATCGAATTCTCCCCCCCCAACCTCAACGTGGGAAATAATCATGAACTTGATTTGGGAAACAATTAAGAGTGGTCACTGGTCCCAAGAGGACCTAAAGTGCAGCATGGGAGAAAGGCATATCCTTCAAACTTGGAAACTCAACCTTGCTGACACAATATAGAGCCCTGTTGCCAACCAGCCAACTAGCGTCCCAAGCACCTGATCCCCCCCACCAATAGGTTTCATCAAACTAAAATTTGATGGTGTGTCAAAAGGGAATCCGAGCTTGACAGGCTTTGGGGCAGTCCTCAGAAACTCAGATGGAGAAATTCTACACTATGCAACATGCTTTCTCGCTTTCAACACAAACAATGTCACTGAGCTCTGGAGCCTCCTTAGAGGGATTAAGACAAAAACATACCACCAACTAAACAAGATCATAGTGGAGGGGGATTCCCAGATCATCATTCAACTCATAACCAAAATTATTCATGGGACTCACCCCCTATATGTCTCCCCCATTTGGAGACTTTCAGGACTTCTGGAATAGTTTGGATCCCTCTTACATCCCAACATCACCATCATCCCCTCACATGTGAAAATGGAGGAAAACAAAGTAGCTTATTGTCTAGAAAATGAAGGGGTGGCTTCTACAACGGACCTGATTCAATGGAATGCACAAACCTCTCCCCGCTCTGAGCTCTTAGAATAGTTCTTGGACCTGGCTAGGAGAGATTATCCAACATCGGATGGGGTGCCACGAAGCACAGGGAGGCCACATAGCACAACTAGGACCTCATCCATTAATATGGAAGCTCAACTCCCCTCCCCTCACCATTAAATGGGATAATGTCATAATTTTCCGTCAAGCAGTGAAGGACTACTCCCTCGCGTGATAAAAGTGATGGTCATGAAACATAATGGATGGGGGACATCTGAGGCAACAGTCATGTAGAACCTCTGCGTTATTATCCAACAAAGAGGAGAATGGAGCCATTTCACCCTGGCATTCCGCCAGCCCAGAAGCTCTGCGCACTGGTGCAACTACTAGAGGGCTTCCAACACTCTCACATTTCTCATTGGCACCCTCCCTTGCTCCTCCATGCTGAGGGAAAGAGGCAGGCCGCACCGTGGCCCTGCCTGGCACAACTTCGTCGCTAGACAGAGGAGGAGGCAATAACTAGAGTGAGCCTTATCCATATCCCACACTCAGCGCAGGGAGAAGGAAAGGACACCATCGATGGCGTATGTGGAGGAGGTGATTCCAGAGGAACCAATCCAGTTCCCTCCGGAATCCCTCCTCTTCACTATTCCAGACAATTGGCAGCCCCCCAACCAATTTCCAGTAGGGACTAGTGCACCGGACATAGACCAGCCCATGAGGGAGGCAAGGGATGAATACACTTGCATAATTGAGGAGGAATACCTTGAGGAATTCCTCCCCCTTGACCCCGAGGACGCCACACATTTCAAAACTTCAATTGAATTCAAAATTTTAGGTGAGGTAGAGGTAGTGGAGGAGCACAGGACAAAGGAGAGGCTCAGGATGGCAAAGGACAAGGAAGGAGCACATGAGGATTCAGGTGAGGCAACGATAGTCGGTGGTTTGGAGGTGGAGGGTGGCCCAGTCCTGGTGCCACCACCTATTATTACAATCCCGAATCTCTGCCAAGAAGCACCGTCATTCTTCCACTCGGAGCAACTTGTGCTCGTGTTCGAGCTTAGAAGCCAGATGGTGAATCAAATTCACTATGACATCCTCATGCATCAGTGTATTTATATGTTGTACGAGGCATACTCAAATTCATCAACAGACCATTTGTGCTCCAGTCTCGGAATGTCCCTCTCAGTGGCGACCCTAGTGACACAACCTTCGATGCAAATGAGTAACTCTGTGGCTTGGATTTTAGTTCGGCTCCTTGCGTTGCTACAACACAGTTTCAATTTCATGTTTAGGTCCTTGTTTAATTTTCAGTTTAATTTACAGTTTAGACTTCATGGATGCTCTGAATAGTGGTGCACAGACTCAAGAAAGCCACCTGCCCTGGTTTCCATTTGGCAGGGCAGATGGCAGACTACCAATTTTGACAATGACATCACAGTCTGCCATCTATCCCGGTTTCCGCTAATTCGGCGGAACAGTTGGAAGACTGTTGCCATGTGATTTTTTGTATTGACAAAGTTTTAATAGGATTTCCCCCCTCTTTTTCTTGACAAAAAAAAATATGCAATTTATTTTATGTGTATATCTTGTACGATTAATTATATTTAATTTAATTATGCCACTTTTAATAAATTTGAATGTTGTTCTTTTATAAAAATGGCTTGAGTAAATACAAATCACTCTTTTAAATATCTATAACTTACCAATTGATTATTTAGTTAATTTCTTAAATCATCCCTATCTTAGATTCAATGGAATTTGATTGTAACATAAAATATTAGGTCTAAGCATAGACATTTATATCATGTTTATTAAATTTTAAAATCCTGATAGGAAGATTTAAAAAATCGGTACTGCTGTGGAGGAAACCATGTGGTGATAGCACATTGGGCGGATTTAGGTGCCAACTTAGAGTGATTCGTCAAGACAAAGTCGGAGAGGCACATGCAACAATAAATATGTCAGATGACCTTTCAACGTGCAAAGACTTCAGGTGATAAATCGTAGTCTCGATCGACCACGTAGAGGAGTTTTTTCTATGTTTTTCTGGCAAATCCACCATGCAAGGTAAGGAAAGGAATCACAACCTATGGGAAAATGTCGAGAGTGAATGAAATATAGGACATCAATAGATCTATGCCAACAAGCACAACTAAGGAATCACGCTCTCCAAGAACATGTCATTGAATAAGTCTGACATTTATTCTCAAGCAGGGAGCGATTCAAGACCCAAGAAGCCATAGCATCTCTTCCTTTCACCTTGTCTTGAGGGTGCACAATTTGTGGCCATAGTTGAACAGGCTCATATTTAGATACTTCACCTAAAGAAGAGGTTAAAAGGGCCAGACCCAAAAGGTGTAAGAAGAGAAGGGACCCAGAGCCAGAAGAACAAGGAACTATACAGTCGGTGTTGTGTAACAACCAAGGACAAAGATATAACTCAACACAAGGAATTTTGACTCAGTGTAACACCCTGTTTCCCCCAGTTTGTAAAAATAACTGGACTAGACAAGAACTGTGGCAAACTCAGAAATGTGAATATGTGATGTGAATGGACCTTGTGGATAAGGTCGATGAATGTGAATAATATTATGAATTTATATTGCAGGACTGCTGAGAGGGGATGTGCAGAAAAAGAGACCACGATGGCAGTGGAAGGCACCTGGAAAGGTGGCATTAACTTCCACCGAGAATTAATACCGTATTTGGACTTCACTGGTCTGGAGAACCAAAAGCGGCTCGCTGGCCCCGAATTAAATGTCTCACATGCTGGTAGGTGGATGGCTCCTCAGGAATTAATGAGGGATGGGGAGGTGAACCGCCCATCCATAGAGCCGTCAAGCCTGACCAGTGCGAGGGAAATCATGCCACATGCAACCTCACAAGAGGATAAGGCGTGGGGGAGAAGCGATTGGGGGAAGACGCGAGGGGAGGAAGAGAACTCTCGCAATATGCAGAGTGAGTGATAGCAGAGAGGAAGGAGAGTAACCTTCGCTCCTAGTCACTGGTAAACAAAGACACAGTCTCACAACATCGTGGTCTCAGCTTGAGGGTGGCTAGTGGTAAATCCGCTGGGAGTCGCTGAGCCTACGGTTGGGTGGAAACGAGTACCCCTCTTAGCAGTTGCATAACCCCTGGTGTTATTTCTGATAAGTGTTTTGCCTCTAGCATCTTGAAATATATATATTTATTCTGACATTTATGTTTATAAGCTGTGAAATGGTGAATGATTTCAGAGTAAGAATGTCTGTATGGTGTTTTGATCAGTACTGGTAGACGCATGTTTATAATGGAAAGACTACGTATGGCTTATGTCTTCATAAATCACTATTTATATGCATACTGATCTAATTCAGACTGCGTGTCTAATTTGTGGGAGAAAGGTACCCTTATCTACCTCAGATAGTAACCTGCGTAAAAACCTCCCCATAGAGATACCCTCCTTGAAAAGCCCATCAAGAACCGTGAAAGAGAATGTGAAGGCGCAAGGCCTTAGTAACCCCGGACGAGGAGGAATGATCCTCTTGAAAAACCTGAGATGGTAGCATAAGGATGAAGTATCAAATCAACGGACGAGATCCCATCGGGAGATCTGTGGTCACTCATGACCGTTAGATTAGAAGAAGAAGATGGAATGTTAAGTGCCTTAACCTTGATAGGTATTGATCGACAGACGAGATTCCATCGGGAAACCTATGGTCACGCATGACCGTTAGATTGGTAGGAGTAAGTAGGGTGTTAAATGCCTTACCCCTTTGTTTTTCTGTGTCTTTGTGGGTAGCGAAGAAATTGGGACCGTAGATCCCCAAGGTCCATGAGAACATCTGGACCATTGATTTTTCCATGTCCAGGAAGTCGTGGGAGAATGCACAAGTTAGGAACCGGTCTGAGCCGTCAGATCTAGGCTGAAAAACCCGACAACCGTTGGATCTGACAGGAGATACCTGAGGGTTAAACCCCCAATGAATAAGGACGAAAGCCCCAAAATAGATCTGGACCATCCAATTTAAGGAGGCCACGTGTCATGAGATTTCCCATTTTGGGAAATCGGGAATCGTGAATTCGGGAGTCCTAGTGACGAGAGATCGGGACTTTCCATGGTGTAAACCCCGGGACAGATCTAGACCATCCGATTTAAGGAGGCCACGTGTCATGAGATTTCCCATTTCGGGAAATCGGGAATTGCGAACTCGGGAGTCCTGGTGACGAGAGATCGGGAATTTCCATGGTGGAAACCCTGGGACAGATTTGGACCATCCGATTTAAGGAGGCCACATGTCGTGAGATTTCCCATTTCGGGAAATCGGGAATCGCGAACTTGGGACTCCTGGTGACGAGAGATCGAAACTTTCCATGGTGGAAACCCCGGGACAGATCTGGACCGTCTGATTTAAGGAGGCTACATGTCGAGAGATTACCCGTTTCGGGAAATTGGGAATCGGGGATTTGGGATTTTTGTTGACAAGAGGTCAGGCTCTCACCTTGATAAATCCTTACTTATAAATAGTGAGATGTTAGCATGTGGTTAAAACCCGATGAATGGACGAGATTCCTTCGGAGGATCTCAGGGTCTATAATGACTGTCAGATGTGGGGAAGAGACATCAACTTTAAGCTGGGGCGTGAATGCACCTTAGGGTAAGTGGCGAGCAGATATGAACGACCAAAGTCCACCCGCCCAGATCTATGACTGAGGTTTCATTCCAGATCCCCCTTGCTATTCTACCTTTAGCGGTGGCGGGGGGGGGGGGGTCCAGAATGGGGTGGCGTGTGAAGTGGGACCCATCTCCTATCACGTTGCCCACCATGTTGTGTTTCCCCTCTCTCCATCTATACTCCGCTCACCCATACGACAGGGCCGTTCCCAATGGTCATTTTCCAACCCTGTAGGGACTCGTCCCTATTGGCCAGTTACCAGCCCTGCTAGGGTTCAACGGTTGTAGAGTCAAACGATTCAACATCACTGTAGTGCCGAGGCGTGAAATGCAAAGAGGCACTATGATTATTTAAACTTTGATCATGACCCACGATCACATGGGAACAAAGAGAGAGAGAGAGAGAAAGAGCTATCTTGCGCTAGGCCTCCGTAGGTAATTCAAGGCCTCTGGTTCTACAAAAATCAATGAAAATTTGATTATGGTAGTGGGTATGTGACAAAGTGGTATCAAAGCATGGTTACAACACTCGGCCTGATTGGGCTCATGAACGAGTTGTGCATAAGCTCCGTTCAAAGCACTCCTATGAGGAGTAACCCCCTAACTTAACTCTCTTGTCCAGGATTAAAACTTGGAAATGAGAACCCGACTGTGTATGCATGTGAAAAAGTTATAAATTTATGCACAGGTTACAAAATGTATCTAACTCTTGACTAATAACCAATGTTTTTCTTTTCATCCAAGCGGACGATCAGCCGCAGGAATTTATAGACAGAGAGAATGGTGACTCACCAAGATATGGGAGAAGGCTCCCACAATAGAGATGAAGAGTCTGACGAAATAAGAGCAATAGGAATGCCTCCAGATCTAGCCGAGACTGTGAGGAGTCTCATGGTTGAATTGCAAAGCTGCAAGGCCGACAATGAAAGGATGATGAAAGAATAAGAAAATAAAACTGAAATTAATGCAGTTTTACTGCAGAGCTTATCCGACCTACAATGACAAATGCAGCACGAACCTGAGATGCAGAAACATGGTCATATCAGTGGCCATACTGAGAGAAACACCTCAAGGAAGGTCCACCCCAGAGGTAAAGGACCAGTGCCAGACGATTCCTCTGAGAAGGAAGATGGCGATTCAGAAGGCTCTTCCACCAGCAGGACCAGTTCCTATTCTCGAAGAAAATAGAAGAAGCAAAAGAATTTCAAGGGTCATAAATTTGAGGAATTCAGAAAGGCCAAACCTCCCTCCTTCGATGGTGAGATAAAGAAGGGAGAGGAAGCCGAGGCCTGGCTACTTGGACTGAAGAAATATTTCAGGGTCCATGATTTTTCAGAGAATTTGAAGGCCCGAGTGGCCACTTTCAATCTGAACGGAAAAGCTTCCATCTGGTGGGAAGATCTTAAGAATATGAAAGGGGTCCGCAAGGAGGACCTGTCCTGGAAATAGTTTGAGAAGTACTTCCGGAAGAAGTATTTGTCAGAAAAATATTTCGACGAGAAGGCTAAAGAGTTTTATGAACTCAAACTGGGGAAACTCACTATAAAGGAATATGTCAACAAATTCCTCAACTTATTGAGATATGTACCCTACATCAAAGCAAAGAAGAAGAAGGCACAACGCTTCATCAGTGGGCTACCCAAGGAATACCGAAACCGAATTGAATTTGACGAGCTAAAGACCTTAGAAGACACTATTCGAAAGGCGACATATTTTCATGAACAATATGGACATTGGGCAGAGTCTCGTGGAGACTAGAGATAGAAGAGTGGTTCGATATTTCAGAAAAGGGGGATCAAATCCTCAGGATTTAAGAACTACAAGAAGAATCCCATAATGAACTTTCCATCCCGGAGTGTACTCCAGCAGAACTTTCCCTCATCGGGCGGAAATAAAACTTCTGGACCTATACCAGTGAAGATTGATAACCCAAAGAGAGAACCTCTGGAATGCTGGGCTTGGGGAGAAGAGAATCTCCTGAGAGACTGTCCACACCGACAACAGAACAGTCGGAAAGTTTATAACATTCAGGAAGCTACCACAGTCAATGATGTGGCAGGGAATGTGCCGCAGATTTTTGCAGCCTTGGATAATATCCAAGCTAACCACCAAGCTTCAGTGGTGGAAATAGAAGGCATGATTTTCAACCATCTAGTGTATTTTTTGATTGAACCTGGTTCAAATTTGAGTTATATAGCCCCTAGAGTTTTTGATAAGTGTAAGCTACAACCATGAAAACAAACCAAGCCATGGTTGGTACAATTAGCCACTGGCACCAAAAGAAGGGTGGTAGAGGTCATACCAGCCTGCCAATTAATGTTGGGTGAATTCCCCACCCAAGCAACCCTTAACATATTACACCTGGGATCATACGATCTATTGATTGGTATGGACTGGCTAGCCACCCATAAAGCCAGACTGGACTGTTTCCATAAAACCGTAGAATGTGTGAGCAAAGAAGGAAAAAGGATAACCCTTCAAGGGATCCGAAAATTGGTCTCGGTGAGGCAAATATCAACCCTGCAAATGAGAAAGTATTGCCAAAAAGGGTGTCCCCTATATGCAATACAAGTGTTGAAAACAATTGAAGGTGATAAACCAAGCCCTGATGATCACCCTATCCCAAGAGAATATAGAGATGTGTTTCCAGAAGAGGTACCGGCTCTACCTCCGAGAAGAGACATTGACTTCTCGATAGAGCTCGCACCAGGAGGGGTGCCAGTGTCTAGGACACCCTACCGGATGAGCACACCTGATTTAGTGGAACTCAAATTGCAATTGAAAGAAATGATCGATAAGGGTTATATTCGACCCAGCGTGTCCCCATGGGGAGCACCAGTAATGTTTGTGAAAAAGAAGGATGGAACCCTTAGACTATGCATAGATTATAGACAACTCAATAAATTAACCATAAAGAACAAGTATCCCTTGCCGAGGATCGATGATCTATTTGATCAGTTGGGAGGTGTGTCTATTTTCTCAAAGATTGACTTGAGGTCGGGATACCATCAAGTCTGAATCAAGGGTGAAGACATCCATAAAACCGCTTTCCGGACATGGTATGGTCACTATGAGTTTGTGGTAGTTCCATTTGGATTAACCAATGCCCCTGCTGTTAGTAACATTTCTTGTCTCGGACACAAGAGTATCCAAGTCTGCAAGTTGCACAAGAAGCGCCCGAGCGCGACACGAGAAAATCTCGTCTTTTGGGTCTTCGGGCAAGTAAGCGGGCGAAATTATGTTGTCGACGGTCCAGATCCTTTTATAAGAGCAGATCGACGGTCAACGGGAAATTGCGGTTAGCGAAGTTGCGACCAGGTTAGCGCAATAGATAGCGCCCATACTATGTGCGGGGAAGGATGGAAACCGTCCATCCAAAGGACGCGTGGCGTGAGATCTAGGCGTGTCGGCTTTACGACAGTCATGAGTTTAAAGGGTGAAGGTTTTATGTCATTGTACATATCGAAACCTTGAACCCCGAAGTGCCAAAAGCACCCAAAGGTGGGCCCAAAATATCAAGGAGCAGTCTGAGCCGTCCATCTAAAGGGGACACCTCGTGCACTATTAGGCTCCCCGCCTTTTCTCCCATCACAATTTTGAAGCACAAGAAGCAGCTCCCTCATATCCCCGATGCACGACGTGACGAGAGCGTCTTGGACTTGGGGCCCACAGCAGCGTCAAGTGAGTTTGGGATCATTAGATTTGGGAAGGATGCATGGCACCCAATTGAGTCGTCTCGGCATTTCGATCATCGAAACTACGATAAGCAAGGATCATCCCTTTCATGTCTGCGAACGCCGAAAGCGTCTTCAAGAATCAACGCAGGGTCATAGCCCGTGGTCACCAGAAAATAAAGAGCTGTGCAAAAGGGGTCAAAGGCGTCAGGTTCCAATCACAGACAGGATCATCGTGATCTCCATGCGCCATCTGATGTGACCGTGATCCTGGTTTTTTCTTGGAGTAAATGAAGATGAGAATGGGTGGTTGAAACCTCCCTTCATTCATTAAGTGTGGGGAATTGAGGGTCTGGCAAACGGTCTGCTCGAAGAGGTCCTGTGTACCGATTTTTCCAAAGAAACCATGCCGAAGTCCTCGACTAGATAGAGAAGTCTGCACACGCTAGCCCAACACTTAATGGCTCAGCGACCCTCCTTGCAGGAGCCATGCGTAGTTAAGGTGGTGCTTGAAGAAAGATATTAGTACGAGTTTGACTGAAGGGACACCAAGCTTTGGGTGACTGGGCACGCCTCTGTGAGGTGAATTTTCCTGAGTATATAGACTCAATCTTTGTATTTTGTAATCAATCGATGGTTGAGCCAGGCTCCCGATTGTAAAGTTTTGATGAAGCGTTGGTCGCTCTAGTTAATGTATAAGGCATTTGAGATTTCTTACTTTATGGATGTTGGCTTCTTTCCATCTCTTTGTTTACCGTGTTAGAACAACTCAGAATTGGAGGATCCAGTCGAGTTGTAGTTGTTATAGGATGATGTAGGTTGGATCACTGTAATAGTTGCATTTTTTCTAATCGGTTCCTGTGATTTTCTCAGCGCTGAAACGACTTGGAATTGAAGGATTCAGTCGAGTCACCCCTCAGCTCCTTGAAGCTCTGGACCAAGAGGATCTTGGCTTCTGAGTTTTTCACCCTCAAGCCTCCGAAGGACTGTTGCCAGAGATGGCCTTGCTCGCCCTTCTCACAAGTCTTCCATCTACCACCCTTTAATCCATTTACTGACAGAAGTTGGATCAAGACCTCCCTTGCTTTCTACATACCAGGCCCGGTTTCTTGAGTTAAAGCTATATCTTCTTGAGTCCTTATCCATTCAATCACCCCATTAAATGAATCGTGACATAAACTGATGGGTGTCGGGCTCTACTCCTGCTGCAATCCAGGGATGACTTCTGAAGCTAATATTTCTGGCGCCATTGCCGAGGACGAAGTTGAAAATTTTCCCCGGGATTGAATGACATAAAGCCTCTGATTCTGAAGGTGCATCAGGTATCAGAGCCTTTGAAGATTGCTACTCTGCACCTGGCAACTCCATTGTGACGACTCCACTGTGGTGAACCTGCTGTATTGATTGTGGATTTCAGAGGTAGACACACGCGGTCTCATCCACAACTGCCTCTAGCTACACCTGAAACTGATCTAGAGGTGGTTCTTAGGAAAGGAAAGGCCTCTGGAGAGGAATCTTCCACCGCTGAACCAGGTAATCCACCATCTCCTTCTGTAGGAACTCCATTTTCTCCTCCTCAGTTTCCTAATAGACCTCGTTCTGAGGTTTTCCGTTTCCTGAATTTTGGGAGTGTTCCTGCTGAATTTTCCCCTCCTGGTCTGGGATTAGAGGGAGAAATCCTTGTCACTCCCCTCTCCTCTGAATTTGTACCTTGGCGTAGACCTAGGACTATAGAATATTTCCCCACTCCTATCTTTGCTACTCCTCCTCTTGTCATTGTTACTACTCCTGTGCAAAGAGGAGCACCTGCTGACTTGAGCTCGTTAGCCTTCTCCTTAAATCCCCTCTTGTTTCCCACTCCACTTCAAGACTCATTCCCAATAGCCCCTTCACGAACTTCTTCTCCTCCAAGATCTCCTCCACCTAATATTCCTATGGCTGGTGCTAATCCCCCTCTGAATAGAATGGACTCCATAGTCGCTGCCAGATATGCTCCCTTAATCCTACCCCATCCTATGAATCCTCTTCCTGCTGGAGATTACTTGAAATACATGCCCAAGTTCACTTGGGAAGGGGACGTAACTGCGAAGGAGCACTTGGATTATTTCTACAGTTATGCAGACAACCTGAACATTGAAAATGAAGATTTCTGGATGAGAGTCTTCATCCATAGCCTGGATGGCGAGGTGAGGAAATGGTTTAGAGAACTGGCCCCCAGATCTATTGCTGGGATCGAAGCTCTAGATAGTGCTTTCCTAAGGTAGTGGGGAGATAGGAAGGATTTCATGTATTACATGACAGAGTTTGGGTCTTTGAAGAAAATGGAAGGAGAGTCCATCTCTAACTTCTCCAAAATATTTAATAAGATGTATAACAAAATTCCTCCCGAAATAAATGCTCAGAAGCCTTGACCAAAATTTCTTATGCTAGTGCGTTTGGCCCCGATTTCTGTCTTTTGTTGAGATAAAGAAGAGCCACCTCCTTAGCTCAAATGAAATATGCGGCCAAAGAAGTGGAATCCAATGTATTAGCAGCTGACAGACTGAGGAACAAGGCTGACACAGATAGAAGAAAGGGAAGGTCAGAAGCCTCAACTTCTGGCCCATCGATGCCCCACCCTCAAGTGGATGAACTGACCAGGATGGTGAAGTCTCTATCTACAGAGATGGAGAGAATGAAGGTGGAAGGGAGACAAGCATACAAGGGCCCCCAAAATGCTGAAAAGGGAGGAGGTTTCAGGAGGCCAAACAATATTGCTTCCCTGACTGTGCAAAGGGAGAGGGGAAGAGATAGAGAGGACCAGAAGATTCAGGCCCCTTTTCAAAACAATTTTGTGGCCGAGGGGAAGAAGGGGAAACAAATGAGCTGGATATTGAAATCTATTGCTTCGGGGACACCCCTCCTTTTCCTCATCTCACTCAATCAACATACGAGGATTCTCTCATGGACGACCAACTAAATGGACTGAGAAAAGGAGACAAGGCTAGTGGCAGCCAAGGTAGGTATGATCTGCATTCCAAGAAAAGGACAGTAGCGCCTGATGTTCCTGAGCAGTCCACTAGAACAGAGAAACCTGCTAATGAAGTAGCAGACAGTCACAGAGGTAAGAAGGACCAACCCCTCTCTCCCATAGTCCAGAATCATGTTCCTGAAATAAGAGAAATCCCAAAGCTTACATCTTCTTTTAATTTCGAGCATGAAATTCAAATGATCAGAATTCCTGTGCCACTAACCGAATTGATTAAACATGAAGGGTTCAAGAAACGCTTCTCTGAGCTTTTACAGTCTGAGGCCTCATGCCTTCCCACAGACTCCATCAATTTACAATATGAAAAGCCTATAGTTATTCTAGGTCCTATGGTAGAAGACAGGAATGACTTGTCCCCTCCGTTCTACACTTCTTGAACATACATGACAAGGTACTGCACAACTTCTTGATGGATTCGGGGGCTTCTCACAACCTCATGCCCAAAACTGTCATGGAAGAGTTAGGACTAGAAGTCACCTGAGCTTATCATGACCTCTATTCCTTTGACTCCAGGAAAGTTCAATGTCCCGGGTTTATCAAAGACCTGGTCATGACCTTGTTCCAGTTGCCCATGAAAAGTGTGGTCATGGATATTGTAGTGGCTGATGTCCCCCCCAAGTTTGGTATGCTGTTATCAAGATCTTGGGTTAAAATATTGGGGGGAACTCTGCAGATGGACCTAACCTATGCTACTATCCCAGTGTTTGGGGGAGAACATAGGAGGCTATAAAGAGAAGCCCAATTGGCCTATATAATCAGTGACAAAGCCAATCCTACCAACCATCCCATTTTTACATTAGACACTGATTTAGGTTCTAGTTTTCTACAACTCACTCATGCTCCCGAGCCCCCTCTTAAGCTCAGAAAACATCCCACCATTTCCCATAGGTTTCCTTTCTCCATCACCCCCATCTAGAAAATGTTCTTTGATGGAGCCTCTTCCAGGGAAGGTGCTGGTGCTGGGGTATTTTTTGTATCACCTGCTCAGGAAACCATATCTCTGTCGTACAAACTAGAATTTGAAGCTACCAACAATGTGGCAGAGTATGAAGCTCTTGTTCTGGGATTAGGAGCTGCGAGGGAAATGGGAATTCAGGAGGTAGTAGTGTTCGACGATGTAGAGTTGGTCGTCCAACAGATCAGAAATGATTATCCGGCTAAGCATCCTTGACTCAGAAGCTACAGAAATGAGGTGTGGGACCTAGTTGACAATTTCTTCTTGGCATTCAACATTTCTTTTGTCCCAAGAGAGAAGAACAGAGTGGCAGATTCTTTGGCTACATCAGCAGGCAATTTCAAATTACCCTTGCCGCTCAAATTCAAGTATGATGTGGAAGTAAAATATAGGCCCTCCATACCTGACAACGTCAAACATTGGAAGGTATTCGAGGATGATCTCGAGATCAAGAAATTCTTGGAGACTATCGAAGAATTTTCAGAGATGCATATCGACCAAGATTCCACTTCCGAGGAAGGGCTTGATGGGGGTAAGTTGCTGAGTAAAATAACAAATCATGACATTGTGCATCTCCCCAACAACCACATTCCAAGGGGACTGGTTCCTTTGGAAAGGTGTTTTGATAAAAATGATGTGTCGTTAAAGGGGGAAATCTCGGAGGATGACACTGGTACTGTTCAGTGCAACATTGGTACCGAGAGTGAGCCCAAGTTTGTCAAATTGTCAAGAGGTCTGACAAAGGAGCATAGGTCCAAATACATTGGACTCTTGAGGGAATTTGCTGATGTTTTCGCCTGGACCTATGAAGACCTCAAAACCTATGACACCTCTGTCATCGAGCATAAAATCTCGTTGAAAGGAGAGGTAAAGCCATTAAGGCAGAAGCTGAGATAGATCAATCCTATGCTGCTGCCTATCATGGAGAGGGAAGTGAAGAAGCTGCTTCAAGCTCAGATCATTGTACCACTGAGATATTCAGAGTGGGTAGCCAACTTGGTACCAGTAAGGAAAAAGAATGGAGAAATCAGACTCTGTGTAGACTTCAGAAATCTGAACAGGAGCTCACGAAAGGATAACTACCCCTTACCAAAGATGGAACATATACTGCAGAGGGTAACAGGAGCATCCAAGATGTCCCTGATCGATGGTTTCTCTGGCTACAATCAAGTCTCTGTTCTACCTGAGGACAGGGAAAAGACAACATTTACCATTCCATGGGGCACATTCATGTATGCCAAGATGCCGTTTGGATTAATGAATGTAGGGGAAACATTCCAGTGTACCATGGACATAGATTTCGTCGAGGAAAAGGATAAATTTGTGGTCGTCTATCTGGATGACATCATAGTGTTTTCAAAGTCTGATAAAGAACACTTGAGTCATCTCAGGAAGGTTTTCCTAAAATGCAGGAGTTTTGGCATTTCATTAAACCCCAAGAAATCTATGTTCGCCATGCAGGAGGGAAAATTACTAGGCCACATAGTATCAGCGGAAGGAGTCAGGATTGACCCTAGCAGAGTTGAGGCAATACAAGCCTTATCAGTCCCGAGGTCCAAGAAGGAGGTCCAATCTTTCCTTGGCAAGATTAATTTTCTGAGGAGGTTTGTGCCTAACTTTGCTGAGGAGGTAAAACTTATAACAACCATGTTAAGGAAAGGAAATGAAGTGAGGTGGAGTTCTGAATCATTACATTCCTTTGAGAAAATAAAGAAGCCCCTGGCAGAAGCCCCTATGCTTATTAGCCCCGACTACTCAAAGGATTTCCTTATTTTCTCCTTTCCCTCACCTGACACGGTGGCTGCTGTTTTGTTACAGACAAACAAGGGCGGACTTGAGCAACCTATCACCTACTTCAGCCAAGCATTGAGGGATGCCGAAGTCGGGTATGACACTATGGAGAAGCAGGCCTATGCCCTGGTAAAGTATCTCAAGGCATTCAGAATCTATGTCCTACAGTCAAAAATCATCACTTATGTCCCCTCAGCTACCATTAAATACATTCTTATTCAACCTGACATAGACGGAAGGAGGAGTAAGTGGATTGCCAAGATTCTGGAATTTGACCTGGAAATAAAGCCTACCAAATTGATCAAAGGTCAAGGTTTAGCCAAGCTATTGGCTGAAGCCAATTGCCAAGCTTTGGGGATAAGTTTCATCAACGAATGCTCAGGAATTCAGCAGGCTCATCTGTCTAAAAGAAACCCTCAAAGGGAGCCCCCATTGGCTAGATGTTCTTGGTATAAGGACGTCATATACTTTCTGCAAGAGTTGCGGCCTCCAAACGACCTGCAAAGAAACAAATCAAGAGATCTGAAGCTCAAGGAAGTCAGATATTTCCTTATCGATCAAATTTTATACTCGAAAGACCCCCTGGGGGTGCTTTTAAAATGCATGAATTCACAAGAGGCCGATATGATCATGGATGAATTTCACAGCGACCTATGTGGAGGGCACCATTTCTGGAAGGCCACATCCCACAAAATTCTCAGAGCCGGTTTCTATTGGCCCACCTTGTTCACTGATGTCCATAGAGGAGTTAGAACCTGTATCCAATGTCAAAGGTTTGCAAGAAAACAACAGCTCAAGTCCTTGCTGCTAAATCATGTGGTTGTTTCGGGACCTTTCCAGCAGTGGGGCCTAGATTTCATTGGAGAAATCCACCCCGCTTCCAGTGGGTGGCACAGATGGATCCTGACTGCTACAAATTTCTTTACCAAGTGGATTGAAGCTATCCCTACAAGGAGTGTTTCCCACAAGGTAATCATTGGGTTCTTGGAGGACCTCATCACAAGGTTCGACTGCCCAAGTAAGATTGTCACTGATAACGTAGCCGCTTTTGGGTTAGAGCCATTAGCCAAGTTCTGTGAGCAGTTCGGGATCAAACTGATTCCCTCCACCCCATATTATCCACAGGGCAATGGTTTAGCAGAATCCTCCAACAAAAGCCTGATAAGGATCATCAAAATATTGTTGGAAGACAACAAGAAGGCCTGGCATTCAAGATTAAAGTTTTCGCTATGGGCCGATCGAGTGACCATGAAGAGATCTATCGACGTCTCTCCTTTCCAATTAGTCAATGGAGCGGAGGCTGTTTTCCCTTCTCATTTATCCATTCCTATAGAAAAATTCCTCCAGGATCATCAGGAGGAGCCTGATGACATGATCAGAAGGATTCATCAGCTAGTGGAGGTCCAACAGGCTAGGGAGCAGGCAATGGACAAAATTCAGGACCATCAGCAAAGGATCAAGCAGGTTTTCAATAAGAAAGCCAAGAAGGAAGAATTTCGCATAGGAGACTTGGTGCTGAAATGGGATGCTCTGAAACAAGATAAGGGCAAGCACGACAAGTTTGAAGCCCTGTGGATCAGGCCCTTCAAAATCTCTGAGGTTTTCTCAAATAACACATATTGGTTGCATGATTTGGAGGGTGAAGTTTTCAACAGCCCAGTAAATGGGCATTTTTTAAAGAAATGTTTTGGCTGAGCCTTTGATGGATCCTTTGTTTGTAAATATTGTCGTTTGGTTTCTTATTTGTTTTTATTTTTCGGCTTAATAAATGACCCCATATCCCAACAACAAGGCACCGAAACTACAAAATGAGTCCTTAGAGCATCACAGAGATGTCTCTATCCCCCATGGAGCCTAATGTTAGTAACATTTCTTGTCCTGGACACAAGAGTATCCAGGTCTGCAAGTTGCACAAGAAGCGCTCGAGCGCGACATGGGAAAATATCGTCTTTCGAGTCTTCCGACAAGTAAGTGGGGGAAATTATGTTGTCGACAGTCCAGATCCTTTTATAAGAGCAGATCAACAGTCAGCGGGAAATCATGGTTAGCAAAGTTGCGCCCAGGTCAACGCAATAGATAGCGCCCATACTATGTGCGGGGAAGGATGGAAACCGTCCATCCAAAGGATGCGTGGTGCGAGATCTAGCCGCGTCGGCTATATGGAAGTCACGAGTTTAAAGGGTGAATGTTTTATGTCATTGTACATATCGAAACCTCGAACCCTGAAGCACCGAAAGTGCCCAAAGGCGGGCCCACAATATCAAGGAGCAGTCTCAGCTGTCCATCTAAAGGGGACACCTGGTGCGCTATTAGGCTCTCCACCTTTTCACCTGTCGCAATTTCGAAGCACAAGAAGCATCTCCCTCATATCCCGGATGCATGAAGTGATGAGAGCGTCCAGGACCTAGGGCCCACAGCAGCGTCGGGTGAGTTTGGGACCGTTAGATTTGGGAAGGATGTGTGGCACCCAATTGAGTCGTCTCGGTGTTTCGCCCATCGCAACTATGATAAGCAAGGATCAACCCTTTCATGTCCATGAACGCCGAAAGTGTCTTCGAGAAGCAACGCAGGGTCACAGCCCGTGGTCACCGGAAAATAAAGAGATGTGCAAAAGGGGTCAAAGGCGTCGGGTTCCAGTCACAAAGAGGCTCATCGTGATCTCCATGCACCATCTGATGCAACCACGATCCTGGTTTTTGCTTGGAGTAAATGAATATGAGAACGGGTGGTTGAAACCTCCCTTCATTCATTAAGTGTGGGGAATGGAGGGTTTGGCAAGCGGTCTGCTCGAAGAGGTCGCATGTACTGATTTTTCCAAAGAAACCATGTTGAAGTCCTCGACTAGACAGAGAAGTCGACACACGCTAGCCCAACACTTAATGGCTTAGTGACCCTCCTTGTAGGAGCCATGGATAGTTAAGGTGGTGCTTGAAGAAAGATATCAGTACGAGTTTGATTGAAGGGACACCAAGCTTTGGGTGACTGGGCACGCCTCTCTGAGGTGAATTTTCCTGAGTATATAGACTCAGTCTTTGTATTTTGTAATCAATCGATGGTTGAGCCAGGCTCCCGATTGTAAAGTTTTGATGAAGCGCTGGTCGCTCTGGTTAATGTATAAGGCATTTGAGACTTCTTACTTTATGGATGTCAGCTTCTTTCCATCTCTTTGTTTACTGTGTTAGAACAACTCAGAATTGGAGGATCCAGTTGATTTGTAGCTGTTATAGGATGATGTAGGTTGGATCACTGTAATAGTTGCATTGTTTCTAATCGGTTCCTGTGATTTTCTCAGCGCTGAAACAACTTGGAATTGAAGGATTTAGTCGAGTCACCCCTCAGCTCCTTGAAGCTCTAGACCAAGAGGATATTGGTTTCTGAGTTTTTCACCCTCAAGCCTTCGAAGACCTGTCGCCCGAGGTGGCCTTACTCGCCCTTCTCACAAGTCTTCCATCTACCACCCTTTAATCCATTTACTGACAGAAGTTGGATCAAGACCTCCCTTGATTTCTACATACCAGGCCCGGTTTCCTGAGTTAAATCTATATCTTCTTGAGTCCTTATCGATTCGATCACCCCATTAAATGAATTGTGACATAAAATGATGGGTTTCGGGCTCTGCTCCTGCTACAATCCAAGGGCAACTTCTGACGCTAACATTTCTGGCACCGTTGCCAAGGATGAAGTTGAAAATTTCCCCCAGGATTGAACGACATAGAGCCTCTGATTCTAAAGGTGCATCAGGTATCAGAGCCTTTGAATATTGCTACTCTGCACCTGGTGAATCCATTGTGATGACTCCACTGTGGTGAACCTGCTATATTAATTGTGGCTTTCAGAGGCAGACACATGCGGTCTCATCCACAACTTCCTCTAGCTACACCTTAAATTGATCCAGAGGTGGTTCTCAAGAAAGGAAAGGCCTCTGAAGAGGAAGTTTCCAGYGCCGAATATTTGGCCCAATGCATAGAGTGTCAACAGGTTAAAGTAGAACATCGACACCCAACAAGACTATTACACCCTTTACCCATCCCAAAATGGAAATGGGAAACCATCTCCATGGATTTTATCATTGGATTGCCAACTTCAACCAAACAGAATGACGCCATTATGGTAGTGGTGGATAAACTGAGAAAGTCTTCTCATTTCATCCCCATCAAATCAACCTATAAGGTGATATATATCACCCAGGTATTCATGAAAGAGGTATTCAGACTGCACGGTATGCCGAAAGAGATAGTGTCTGACAGAGACACAAAATTTACTTCCAATTTTTGGAAATCACTGATGGTTGGTTTAGAGACCAAATTGTTGTTTAGAACCACCTATCACCCTCAAACCGACGAATAAACAGAAAGAGTGAATCAAATATTAGAGGATATGTTAAGGATGCATGTAATGCATCAACCCAGGAAATGGGAAGACTACCTGCCATTGGTAGAATTCGCCTACAACAACGGCTACCAAACATCCTTAAAGATGAGTCCCTTCGAGGTCCTCTATGGTAGGCCGTGTAATACTCCATTCAACTAGAGTAATCCTGTAAATAGGATTTCTTTTGGACCCGACATGTTGAAGGAAATGGAACAGCAAGTGACCCAGATAAAACAAAATCTGAAGGTCGCTCAGAACCAACAGAAAAGTTATGCTGACCAAAAGAGAACTCCAAGTGAGTTCAAAATGGGAGACCATGTATATCTCAGAATTAAGCCCAGAAGGAGTTCCTTGAAAATGGGAGCTTGTGCCAAGTTGGCACCTCGGTATTGTGGACCCTTTGAGGTTCTAGATAGAGTGGGACCTGTAGCCTATTGGCTAGCACTTCCTCCCACAATAAAAGCACATAATGTTTTCCATGTTTCATTATTGAAGAAATATGTACATGATACTAATCATATAATTGACTGGTCTGTGATCCAGGTGGAACTGGAGGGARAATTTCTACCAGAACCCCAATGCATATTGGACAGAAAGGAAACCCCACTCTSGAACCAAACCATTGCACAGGTAAAGGTGAAGTGGAGACATTTTGGCCCAGATGAGGCTACATGGGAAATATAGGATGCCATGAGACAGGCATATCCGATTTTGTTTACTTTTGTACATGGAATTCATGTTAAAAGATAAGAACATCGAGAAATATGTTACCTTAAGGGGGAGGGAATTGTAACACCCTTTTTCCCCCAGTTTGTAAAAATAACTGGACTGGCCAAGAACTGTGGTAAACTCAGAAATGTGAATATGTGATGTGAATGGACCTTGTGGAAAAGGTCGATGAATGTGAATAATATTATGAATTTATATTGCAGGACTGCTGAGAGGGGATGTGCAGAAAAAGAGACCACGATGGCGGTGGAAGGCACCTGGAAAGGTGGCGTTAACTTCCACCAAGAATTAATACTGTATTTGGACTTCACTGGCCTGGAGAACCAAAATCGGCTCGCTGGCCCCGAGTTAAATGTATTGCAGGCTGGTAGGTAGATGGATCCTTAGGAATTAATGAGGGATGGGGAGGTGAACCGCCCATACATAGAGCCGTCAGGCCTGACCAGTGCGATTGGGGGCAGATGCGAGGGGAGGAAGAGAACTATGGCGATATGCAGAGTGATTGATAGCAAAGAGGAAGGAGAGTAACCTTCGCTCCTGGTCACTGGTAAACAGAGACACAGTCTCACAACATCGTGGTCTCAGATCGAGGGTGGCTAGTGGTAAATCCACTGGGAGTCGCTGAGCCTACGGTTGGGTGGAAACGAGTACCCCTCTCAGCAGTTGCATAACCCCTGGTGTTATTTCTGATAAGTGTTTTTCCTCTGGAATATTGAAATATATATATTTATTCTGACATTTATGTTTATAATATGTGAAATGGTGAATGATTTCAGAGTAAGAATGTCTGTATGGTGTTTTGATCAGTACTGGTAGATGCATGTTTATAATGGAAAGACTACGTATGGATTATGTCTTCATAAATCGCTATTTATATGCATACTGATCTAATTTAGACTGTGTGTCTGATTTGTGGGAGAAAGGTACCCTTTTCTGCCTTGGATAGTACCCTGGGTAAAAACCTCCCCATAGAGATACCCTCCTTGAAAAGCCCATCAAGAACTGGGAAAGAGAATGTGAAGGCGCAAGGCCTTAGTAACTCTGCACGAGGAGGAACAATCCTCTTGAAAACCCGAGATGGCAGCATAAGGATGAAGTATCGAATTGATGGACGAGATCCCATCGGGAGATCTGTGGTCACTCACAACCGTTAGATCGGAAGAAGAAGATGGAATGTTAAGTGCGTTAACCCTGATAGGTATTGATTGACAGATGAGATTCCATCGGGAAACCTATGGTCACACATGACCGTTAGATTGGTAGGAGTAAGTAGGGTGTTAAATTCCTTACCCCTTTGTTTTTCTGTGTCTTCATGGGTAGCGAAGAAATTGGGACCGTAGATCCCCAAGGTCCATGAGAACATTTGGACCTTTGATTTTTTCACATTCGGGAAGTCGTGGGAGAATGCAGAAGTTAGGAACCGATCTGAGCTGTCAAATCTCAGCTGAAAAACCCGACAGCCGTTGGATCTGACAGGAGATACCTGAGGGTTAAACCCCCAGTGAATAAGGGAGAATGCCCTGAAATAGATCTGGACCATCTAATTTAAGGAGGCCACGTGTCATGAGATTTCCCATTTCGAGAAATCGGGAATCCGAAACTCGGGAGTCCTGGTGACGAGAGATCGAGACTTTCCATGGTGGAAACCCTGGGATAGATATAGACCATCCGATTTAAGGAGACCACGTGTCGTGATATTTCCCATATTGGGAAATCGAGAATCGTGAACTCGAGAGTCCTGGTGATGATAGATCGGGACTTTCCATGGTGGAAACCCCGGGACAGATCTGGACCATCCGATTTAAGGAGGCCACGTGTCGTGAGATTTCCCATTTTGGGAAATCGGGAATCGCGAACTCGGGATTCTTGGTGATGAGAGATCAAGAATTTCCATGGTGGAAACCCCGGGACAGATCTAGACCGTCCAATTTAAGGAGGCCACGTGTCGAGAGATTACCTATTTTAGGAAATTGGGAATCGAGGATTCAAGAGTTCCGTTGACAAGAGGTCGGGCTCTCGCCTTGATAAATCCCGACTTATAAATAGTGATATGTTAGCATGTGGTTAAAACCCGATGAACGAAAAAGATTCCTTCGGAGGATCTCAGGGTCTATAATGACCGTCAGATGTGGGGAAGAGACGTCAACTTTAAGCCGGGGCACGAATGCACCTTAGGGTAAGTGGCGAGCATATCTGAATGGCCAAAGTCCACCCACCCAGATCTATGGCTGAGATTTCATTCCAAAGCCCCCTTCCTGTTCTACCTTTAGCGGTGGGGGGGTCCAGAATCAAGCGTGCAACTTGGGAATGGTCAGGATCAATTCACCTTGATCAATGACATTCAGGAAAATTTCAGACTCCCCTTGCCATTCTTCCTTTAATGGGGGGGAGGGGGGTTCGGAATGGGGTGGCTTGTGAAGTGGGACCCATATCCTGTCACGCTGCCCACCGTGTCGTGTTTCCCCTCTCGCCACCTGTACTCTGCTCACCTGTGCGACAGGGCCGTTCCCAATGGCCATTTGCCAACCCTGTAGGCACTCATCCCTATTGGCCAGTTACCAGCCCTGCTAGGGTTCTGCAGTTGCAGAGTCGAACGATACGACATCACTGTAGCACCGAGGCACGAAATACAAAGAGGCACTGCGATTATTTAAACTATGATCATGACCCATGATCACATGGGAACATAGAGAGAGAGAAAGAGCTAGCTTGCGCTAGGCCTCCATAGGTAATTCAGGGCCTCTGGTTCTACATAAATCAACGAAAATTTGATTATGGTAGTGGGTATGTGACACTCAGGCCGAGGTTCGTATCTTCTCCTAGCCAATACATTCTATCTCAATCAATCTCCAGCAAAACACCATAGCCAGACATATAAAGAATTAAATCTCATCCTCGTCAATCGTCAACAGAGATACCCATGCCAACACATATATGAAAAATTTAAATCGTATAACCATCAATCCAACATATAAAAATATTTATAATCTTTAACCATCGATCTTCAACAAAAATAAAATGTCCAAGCATAATTAAAAATGTAATCTTATAACCATCAATCCAACATATATAAAAAGGAATTAAATCTTCTAACCATCAATCCAACATATATATATAAAATAAATTATATTCTTATAACCATCGATCTTCAGCAGAAATACCATGTCCAAGCATAATTGAAAAATTAATCTTATAACCATCAATCCAACATAAATAAAAAGGAATTAAATCTTCTAACCATTAATCCAAAATATATAAAAAAGAAATTATATTCTTATAACGATCGATATTCAGTAGAAATACCATGTCCAAGCATAATTAAAAAATTAATCTTATAACCATCAATCCAACATATATAAAAAGGAATTAAATCTTCTAACCAACAATCCAACATATATAAAAATAAATTAAATCTTATAGCCATCAATCCATCATATATATAAAATAAATTATATTCTTATAACCATCGTTCTTCAACAGAAATGCCATGACCTAAGGCAAGGATTCGATAATGTTCCCCTACGCTTGTGCTTCATCCCACCCTCCCCTTGCTAACCGTGAAGACCTCACCGGTACCTCCCAGCCAACGCTAGGGGTACTCTTCTCCCCCCTTAGCCCCACGAGGCACAAAGGGGCCATGCGCATGAACCAGAGGAAGCTAGCTCCCAGCTCACCTCGCAAGGTTGAACTACCACTCTCTATCCGAGCTAGGTATCCCAACTCCCATAAGAAAAATCAATCAAGAGAAAAATACGACAACATAACCTTACACATACCAGTCGTCCCCATTCTCTTCCTCTACCATTTCTTTTATAGACTTATCTTAGTGACTAGTTGCCAAAATGCACCTTTAATTCTTTTTATTAAAGTTTTAAAAGGAATATTCCCCCCCCATACACTTGTCACCCGATCCCTTAGCTACACTAGAAATTCATTTAATTAATTAAATTAATTTTCCAATTTCCCTCACCCACCTAAAAGTGTTCCTAAAAACACTCCTCGATGTCCCTTTATTCCCACACATTCCATTAATGACTGGCGCATTTCTTAAAGCTTAGTTGAGTTCAAATTTGGAAAGTTCTCTACACTAGATTCCCTTCTATGTTCCACATTCCTTTTGTATTTAAGTTTCCCCTTTTTGGTCTAAGTTCGAAGTTAGCAAGTTTTGCACATGCCATTAAATTTTTGGATAAATTATTTCTCCTTTAATTTTTAAATTTGATTTTTTTCTTCAGCCCCCTTTTATAAATTGATTAATTAGTGTTAGTCCTTATACCCCCAAATAGACCTATGCTCTAATTTCAATTAGGCTTAGCAAATGGTTTTTAAGGGAAAATTTATAATTATTAAACTTTACTCATATAATATTTATTTTAAGGCTAACCAAGTCAAAATGAGATATTGTTTTCTAGGTACCTGGGTTCATTGAATCACCAATGTTAAAACCTCGAAGTGCCCTTCAAGATGCACTACGTGCTCCAAGGGTGCCACTCTCCTTTTGACTGATTTTGGTGGACATCCATCCCTTGGAGTCAATACTCCATCAGGCAACCTTGTGGGAGACTAAGGGCCTCTAAGGAATAAGGACCCTTCCTTATTGCGTGCCCCTTAGAATATTCGTGAGAGACTATCTTAGTCTGCCCTGACGACATCGTGGTTCTCTCGAACTAGGTAATTTTTAACCTACAATTCGAGCCACGGCGGGAGTGCTAGTAGGTTGTGGTAGGGATATTGCCACACCTCTCCATCAATATCTGTCCAGAGTCCTGCACACTTAGGAGAAACCAATCAATATCACTTGTCGACACATATATAATCAAATAACATATCATCATATCCACAACATCATCATAATCCATAAGCGAAACAATTAATCATATAATGAACTAGATCACTTGCATGCAAGTTTCCTCAAAAAATAAGTCAAATCAGGTGTGTGCAAGAGAGGGATGTTACATACACCCCCTCTTGTTTTAAACTTCATCCCGAAGTTTCATCGTATACAAGTGCAGAGAAAAAAAATATCTGACAATATCTAAATGTCTATATATCAACTAAAATGGAAACCGCTGACGCATATCATATGTGTACTCTGAGGTAGCCAAGTGTGGACTATAATCATCCCACTGGTCCTTGACCTAATCGAAAGTTTGACATCGTAGTTGTCGAATGCGATGGTCTAGAATGTGGATTGGCTCCACCATGAGTGCACCCTCACCCAACATCCGCCAAGAACTCAATTCAATCACATGCGTAGGATCACTGACCTAAATTTTCACATAGACACAAGATAAATATCGTGCATACGCCTCAAAGAATGAGGCACGACAAGATGTTAGGCCCTTCACAATTATGGTCATGCGATGCGCATCGACAAAACCCTTCTATCGATCTTGCACTTCTTCCATCCCTTTTTCGTATCATTTGTAATTGTTCTTTCAATTCTGGTCCTACTAGGACCCCATCCTCGAGTCGATCCCAACTCAAAGGCATACGACATGGTCACCCATAAACAAAATCAATGGTGCCATATTAATGGTACCTTGATGGCTGTTGTTGCACACAACTCGGCCAATGACAAGAACTATTCCCAACATTTTTGTTGGTCCAACACACACATATGCAACACAACCTTCCCAATTTCATTCCTTTGGTCAACCTATCTATCTTAGGGACATGTTGTACTAAAGTTCAGTGGTGTTCCCAAGGCCTCTTGGGAAACTTGCACAATCATCTTGCAAACAACGATCCCCTGATCAAATATGATTCTATTGGTATGTCCGACGGTCTCAATATTTTACTGATATAAACTCTATCTACACTTGGCATCTGATACGTCATACACACAGAGATAAAATTTGCACTATTTGTCAGAGTGTCTATTACCACAAAATCTAGTTGTTCCTCCTTGCTGTTAACGACAATTTCCCCAATGAATTTCATAGAAATGACCTCCCATTTCGATTCCAAAATAACATGTGGCCATAGCAATCCCGTCGGATGTCTATGTTCATCCTTCAACTGCCGACCTTCTAGACATCTTGCCACGCAGTTGACGATGTCCTCCTTTATCCCATCCAGAAGAATAAGGGATAAAAGTCATCTCTCCTCTTCGTGACTTTGGGAGGAGCCGTGCACACTGCTCTATGAGATTCATTTAAGATTCAACTTCTCAAACCGTCACTAGGAGACACATAATGTGGTTTTTTTCCCTCATTAATTCGTCATTTTCGACAGTAAATCCCTCAAAATTTGGTACTAACCTAGTGTTTTATCTGATAAATTCCTTAACCTCTTTATTCTAGTCATTGTCGTGTTGTAGTTATAATCCTTTCATGTAGATTTGTCTTAAGGAGGTATCACCGACAATATGAGTGGTCTCCGACTCAATGTATCCTCCACTCTGTTAACAATTCCCTTTATGTAGGTAATCTTGAAATCACATACTCGCTAAGAATTTTTGACCAACACCTTTTTTCGTTCTTTCAAGTCGCCTTGCATAAAAAGTGTTGTAAACCACAGTGGTCCATTTTTAGTTCAAATTTTCGTCCAATCAGGTAGTGTCTACACACTCTCAGGGCATACACAAAAGCTAATAACTCCAAATCATGCGTCACATATTTCTCCTCATTCCTTCTTAGCTTCCTTGAGGTGTAAGTGATCACTCAACCGTCTTGCATCAAGACTTTGCCTAAGCATTCATTGGATGCATCAATGGACACCAATAATTTGTTAGGGTCCTAACCCACACATAGGTAGAACAATATATTCGGATGTAATAAAGGTCAATATTAATAAGGCCTTGTGATAAAATAGAATAAGTCAAATGTAAGAAGACCTAATAGAAGCTCCTGCTTCTAGAAGGATCTTCCTCAAGATGCTTCTTTTGATAGACATATTTAGTATAAATAGGAGTCGAGGGTATGAGAACCCTAGCTTGGAGATTATTGTAATAGAGTTCTACTCGATTGGAGGTTTCCCCCTCAAAGAGGCCTGTGAACATTGCTCTCAGAATCAAAGTGCTATTTCTGTTGTTATTCTTATATCATTTCAGTGTTCTTGTGGTGATTATTCTGGTTATATTGTTGTTATTCTGCCATTTCTAGCATTTTATTGATGTTCTGCATACTTTTTATATCTGGTATATTACAAGTGGTATCAGAGCACTTTCCTAGGCAGAAATTGTGAGTAATTTTTTTTCCAGGGTAGAGACATATTCCGACGTCTTTAAGCCACAGAGATCTATCGTTACACGCATAAACCTACGGTTGAGGGATTCATACATGCATGAAATACAAGTGGTTCTTAAGCGCACAACTGTTGGCCACCCTTGTAACCCCTATTAGTACCCCTTCGAGTGGTAGCGCATCAGACAACACCTGTGTACGGATTGGCCTAGATTTCCTGAAGTCCTCTTTAGATAAACTGATTGACCGCCTGATTGCTATAGTGCCACTGAGAATAACACTTGGGAAGATACTCTCTAGTACCTAGGTAGTCGGGTAGTATGACTAAGGGTATGGTCTATCCTCCTTATTTAGTTCCCTGAGATATTGGGTTGAGTACTACCATTGGACCTTGCACATATATCGAAGAGCTATAACACAGGGAGAACCCTTGTCTGTATAACCCTTGAATACCTAACCCTTGGGGAAAGAAACATAAACAAATTAAATCAGACAAGATCTATTTCCATGCAACTGTGTTTGGGTTGCCAAGTAAATACACATTTCTTTTTGGTTAAGAATTTGGGCATTTCCTCTCTGCAGTATTCTTCAGACTCGAGTATAACTCCGTAGGTGTAAAAATAAAATAAAAACAAGCCTAGAAAATTTTTCACCATTATTTGAGACCTATTCCATTGGATTCATCTCTTCTCCCTTATGACATTCATCCATATTATTTTCAGAAAAAATTTTGACCCCGCCCACCCCTTTTCAGTTCCCCCATCCTCATGGCCCATACTCATAGCCAAGACTTGGAAGCTCGCTTCAACACCTTGCAATCTGGTCTCATAGAGACCCAACAAGAAGTGAAACAACTTAGTGCCAATGTTGCCGCCATCAATACAATCATGTTGTCCTCAATGGAGGAAATCAAACAAGACCTCACCACCCAGCTTGAATCAGTCTTTTCGGCACTCTGCACCAAACTACATATCCCTACAGATAACCCTTCCTCTTCCTCACATCCACATACTCAAGGTGACCATTCCTCTCATTCCCATAACTTTCAGAACCATCACTTTCAACGTGACCTACACCTTTCGCGGGTGGATGTGACCAAATTTGATGGCTCGGACCCCACTGGTTGGGTAACCCAAATGGAACATTATTTCTCTTTATACAACATTACATATGACTTGACCAAACTCCAGTATGGTTTTCTCTATCTAGATCAAGATCGTTGACAATAGTGACAATGGAGAAAAACTTCTTTTCAAGGTTATATTGCTTGGACACACTTTGTGGTGGAGCTTTATGAACGCTTTGACACTGATACCAACCATTTGGGCCCTTTGACAAAGTTGAAATGATCAGGAATAGTGGAGTACTTTATAGCTTCCTTTGAGCGCTTGGATTTTCGGACAGAGGGCATGTATGATGCCTTTTTCCGAGAATGTTTTATTAGTGGCCTCAAGGATGAGATTCAGGCCCATATCCTCATGGCTCGGCCTCAGAGTTGGGTGGAGGCTACTAAAAGAGTTAAAGAAGCATAAAAGGTTGTATCTTCTCAAAACCAGAAACCCTAATTTATCCCTCTCCCTAAACTAGTAAATCCCACTACTCCCTCCACTCCACTAAAGATCCAAAAATTGACCAGGGCTGAAATGGCGGAATACCAACTTAAAGGCCTTTGTTATAATTGTGATGAAAAATATTTCCTGGGCCACAAGTGTAAGGAACAAAATCTGTTTATGGCCATCTATGAGGATATTTTGGAAGAGGATATTGAAACTCCCCTTATGTCTGAGTCACCTGAAACCCCCGACATAACCCCTCCCCCAGACCCTCCCAAAGTAGAACCAGTCATTTCCCTCAATTCTCTCACTGGCTTCTCCGCTCCCCAAACCCTCAAGCTAATCTTTTACATCAAGCATCGGAAGGTCATCATTCTTGTTGATAGTGGAAGCACCCATAATTTTATTCATCGCCGCATTGCCCAAGAAACTCATTTCTACATCCATGCCATCAATAATTTCCAAATCATGATTTCCAATGGTGGCTCCATGAAATGTGGAGGGCGTTGTGAAAATGTGCGTCTCCAAATTGGTGACTACCACCTGAAATCTCATATGTTTGCTATAGACATGGGCGGGTGTGACATTATGTTGGGTGCAGACTGGCTAAGGACTTTGGGTCCCATTCTCATGGATTTTAAGGAATTAACCATGCAATTTGACCAGGAGGGCCACCAATATAAGTTCCAAGGCATCACCGCTGGTTCACCTGAGATCATTAGTTCCCATCGCATGGAAAAGCTGCTCAAAAAAGGTCATTCTAGTGTTATTGCTCAACTCCATGCCATACAAGCAACATAAACACCCTCGGTGCCACAATACCTCCAAGCCATCCTCTCTAAACATCAAGTGGTCTTTTCCACTCCCTAGGGACTCCCTCCTTCATGTGGTGTTCATGATCATTCCATTTCCCTTGTACCCGAAAGTCTTCCTCCCAATATCCATCCATATCATCACCCCTTTTCCCAATAAAATGAAATTGAGAAAATGGTCTGGGAACTCCTTAATACAGGCATTATCTGCCCTAGTATGAGCCCCTAATCTTCTCCTGTGGTCATGGTCCTGAGGAAAGAAGGTTCTTGGCGAATGTGTTCTGACTTCCGTGCCCTCAAAAAACTTACCATTAAAGACAAATTTCCCATTCTTGTCATTGATGACCTCCTGGACGAACTGAGTTGCGCCCAATTATTTACTAAACTTGATCTTCATTCGGGCTACCACCAGATACGTATGGAAGAGGCAGACATTCCCAAGACTTTCTTTAGAATTCATGAGGGCCACTATGAGTTTTTTTTGATGCCCTTTGGCATGTGTCATGCCCCCTCCACCTTCCAAAGCCTCATGAATCATGTCTTCCGTCCTTTTCTTCATCATTTTTTCCTAGTTTTCTTTGATGATATACTCATCTATAGAAAGACCTAGACATAACATCTTGCTCATGTGGATCGAGTTCTCCATTTACTCTCTCAGCACCAACTTTTCCTGAAACGATCTAAATGTTCTTTTGGTGCCTCAAAAGTAGAGTACCTAGGTCATATGGTTGGCAAGGATGGCGTCAGGGTGGATCCAAAAAAGATTGAAGCTATGCAAGACTGGCCTCACCCAAAGACTCTCAAAAGATTGCATGGATTTATGGTCTTAATAGGTTATTATTTCAAGTTTGTCAAGAATTACAGAAAGATTACAACACCTCTCACTGCTCTCCTAAAAAGGAACTCTTTCACTTGGACTCCAGCTGCTGCTCAAGCTTTTCAAACCTTGAAGATGGACATGTGCACCACTCCAGTCCTAGCCCTTCCTGATTTCACAAAGACCTTTGTCTTGGAATGTGATGCTTCAAGGAAAGGAATTGTTGTTGTCCTTATGAAAGAGGGTCGGCCTTTGGCCTTTACCAGCAAGCAACTATTTGAAATAAATCTGGGCAAATCTATCTATGAAAAGGAAATGTTGGCTATTCTGCATGCCATTTCTTTGTGGCACCCTTATCTATTGGGGAAATGCTTCCAAATTAAGACATACCATCAAAGCCTCAAGTATTTTCTGGAACAACGCATTTCCTCCCCGGAGAAACAAAAATGGGTAACTAAGCTATTTGGCTATGATTATGAGATCATTTACAAGAAAGGAAAATAAAATGTGGTTGTAGATGCACTTTCCCACAAATATGAATATGAAGGATCCCTTTTTTCTCTTTCCTTCATTATACCATATTGGCTCCAAGTCGTTCGCTAGGAATGGCTACAAGATACCAAAAGTTCGCAGTTGATCCAACAATTGTAGTCCAGTGCTCCAACTTCCCCCAGGGTACTCTTGGCTCCATGATGAGCTTCGATACAAAGGTCATTTATATTTAAGTAAAAAATCAAAGGTTAAATCCACGGTACTTTTTGAGCCTCATGCTACACCAACAACAGGGCACTCTAGGTTCACCAAAACCTATGACAGGGTCAAACTTTCTTTTTCCTGGGATGGTATGAAACAAGACATTCGTAATTTTGTCACTAAATGTGATGTGTGTCAATGCAACAAGGGAGAAATAGTCAAATCTCCGGGCACACTACAACTAATCTCAATTCCACATGCTATTTGGAAGGACATCTCTATGGATTTTATTACGGGCTTACCCAAATCGGGAAATAAATCAGTCATCATGGTGGTTGTTGATCCCCTTTCAAAGTATGCTCATTTCTGCGCTCTTCAACACCCATTTACATCATCCGCGGTGGCTTAAATTTTCATGGATCAGGTCTTCAAGCTTCATGGCATGCCACACTCTATTGTTTTTTATCGCGACCCAACTTTCACAAGGAATTTTTGGCAAGAACTATTCAAGCTACAAGGCACCCAATTGCATCTCAGTACAACTTATCGTCCCCTGATTGATGGTCAAACAGAAGTTGTCAACAATTGTTTGGAAACATATTTGAGGTTTTTTTCCTCGGAAAAGAAAAATCGGTGGGATCAATGGTTACCCCTAGATGAATGGTGGTACAACACTTCATACCATACAGCTACACACATGACTCCTTTTGAAGCGATATATGGACAAGATCCACCTTCAGTTCTCTCATACTTACCTGGTGTCTTGAAGGTCCAGGTAGTTGACCAAACACTTACAGTTTGAGAGGATATTATCTGTACCCTCAAAGAGAATTTGGTCATGGCACATAATCGCATGAAGAAACAAGAAGATCAAGGTCGCTCTGAATGCCAATTTGAAGAAGGGGATCGGGTGTTTCTTCGCCTGCAACCTTACAAGCAAAATTCTCTCAAGGTAAAGCATTGTCAGAACCTAGCGCCCAAATTTTATGGTCCTTATACAGTTCTCAAGCATGTGGGACAGGTGGCCTATCAATTATCTTTGCCTAGTCATTTGAAGCTACATCCTGTTTTTCATGTTTCCTGCTTAAAGAAGGTGATCATAACTAAGTGCCAAATTCAAACCAACCTTCTCGAGTTAGCCAAAGAAGGATCCATTTGGCTACAACCACAAATAGTTTTGGACCAGCGTGAGCATCGCCTACTTCAGAGAACCATCAAGGAAGTGTTAATCCAGTGTAAAGATACAACTCCAATAGATGCCACTTGGGAACCAACTACCATTCTGCAACAATTTCCACATCTCAAGCCTTGAGTACAAGGTTGTTTTTAAGGGGGAGGAAATGTTAGGGTCCTAACCCGCACATAGGTAGAAAAATATATTTGGATGTAATAAAGGTCAATATTAATAAGGCCTTGCGAGAAAATAGAATAAGTCGAATGTAAGAATACCTAATATAATCTTCCGCTTCTAGAAGGATCTTCCTCTAGATGCTTCTTTTGATAGACATATTTAGTATAAATAGGAGTCGAGGGTATGAGAACCCTAGCTTGGAATTATTGTAATAGATTTCTTATCGACTGGAGGTTGCCCCCTCGAAGAGGCTCGTGAATATTTCTCTCAGAATCAAAGTGCTATTTCTTTTGTTATTCTTATATAATTTCAGTGTTCTTGTGGTGATTATTCTGGTTATATTGTTGTTATTCTGCCATTTCTAGCATTTTATTTATTTTATGCATGCTTTTTATATCTGGTATATTACAGAAGTCTACGTCCATGTCAGGGACTTTTAGTATCGGCTTTGTCATCAACATCTCCTTGATCCTTAGAAATGCTTCAGCCTTCCATGTATTTCTCGGTCCACACAAACTTCTTGTTCTCCTTTTGCAATTTTGTAATTGGATTGCTATCTTCAAAAAACCCTCAACAAACTGTTAATAATATCCTTCTAACCCCTGAAGCTACATACTTCTCGGAAATTTTTTGGCACAGGCCATTCCATGATAGGCTCTACCTTTGCTGGATCCACAGTGGTACCTTCGTCGGAGATGACATGCCCAAAAAAGAGCATTTTGATAGTTTCCCAAATAATTTGTTATCTCATAGACACTGTAGTACTAGGCACAAAATTTCATCCTGGTGTTCCTTGTCTGAGATTATATCAAAATATCTCAATGAGTAATTGAACAAACTTGTCCAAGTATTCGCGGAACACCCCATTCATCAAGATCATGAATACCCCAGGGGCATTTGTTAGTCAAAACGGTAACTCGTAGTGTCCCAACCTTGTCTTAAACATGGTCTTAGGAATGTCTCCCTCCTTGATCCATAACTGGTGATACCCTGATCTCAAGTTGATCCTTGAAAACACCGCCGCGCCCTTCATCTAATCAATATATATTCTATCCTTGGCATCAGATATTGGTTCTTCATCGTTTCCTTGTTCAATTGTCGGTAGTCAATGCAGAGTCTCCACGACCCATCCTTCTTCTGTATGAAAATAACAAGCGCACCCCATGATGACACACTTGGATGTATAAGTATTAAGTCCAACAAATCTTCAGTTGCATTTTCAAATCCTGTAACTCAGGGATCGACATGATAAGGTGTTCTTGCTAACAGTTTGGTTCCAAGTTTCGAGTTAATAGTAAATTGCATCTTAGCTTCGGTGAAAAACCTAGAAACTCTTATGGGAACATGCCTGCAAACTCTCGTACTACCGGAAGGTCTTCTAATCCATCCGCTAAGCCCTTTTTGTTTAGCGTTAGGATTGCATAGAGCTTGCATCCTTTGCACATATTCCTCTGTATCCTTAGGGAAGAGATGAAACTCAGGGATACTCCCTATTTTCTTCCTACAATCACTCTTCTCCTTCCCTCATCGTCGATTCAACTCAATTTCTTGCCTCACTGTTGAACATCACATCATGCGATTCCAACCAGTCCATATAGATCGCGACGTCATAAGATCTTAAGATTGTGATGTAGGTCAGAATTTGTTACACTATTCCCTAGGCTGAAGCGACAGTTCATACCCCTTCCTCCAACCATCTGGTTGGCACCCAATGCCACTTAAACGAATATAAACTCATGATTTCCAATGCCCTTACCTAATCCCATCAACACGGTACTAGAAATAGAGCTCTCTATAGCACCGTGATCTAACAAATACTAAAAGTTTGGTTGGAGATTGTACCTTATGCCTCGAGCATAGTGGACTAGTGCTTGGCCTGGTGTTTATTCACCGTGATCATGAATCCTATGGTTCTTTCCCATCTTCAAAATGATATTTTTCCATGTCGACTCGTCTACTCTAGCCCTCTCAACTGGATAACTATGCTAGTAATGTGGCTCTCCACATGTCCAACATACGATCTTCAGTCTAGTACTCCTGGTCCCTGAGGTAGTAGCTATTGGACCACCAGCATGAACCCTTAGTTTGTTTCGCTAAACCATCCCAACCCCAGCCACTGTTGAAGCAGTGGTCCCCTGTAGGGGGTTCTCTACTAAGGAACCTGTCATCGTGGTTCCATGAATCAAAGGTTCTATAGACGTATCTTGATACCAAGATGTCTTATTGGTTTGGCGACTGATGTTGTTGTGCACCAGATGTCATCATTCGAGACAACCTTGAAGGAGTCTTTCCATGACTCCCACAATCAATTCTTCTTCAGCTAAGAGACCTATTGGACTGCATCGTGCAACTTTTGAGGAATTTAAACACTCTCCTTCACATGAAAGCTGGAGTCAAGGCCGAACATGGACTTGTTCACCTTCAACTTCTTTGTGTTCAGATGCGGGGCATACCGAAGTAGCTCCGTAAATATAGTCTCATAATCCAGCACTGTATGACCACCCTGTCATAAGGTGTTGAACTCATCGAGTCGATGCTCAATGCATTCCTCTGACAATTACTTCTCCTGGAACTGTACCTCGAACCATTCCCATAACATAACTTCAATGACCTTGTTTACCTGAGGGAGGAGCGTATTCCACCATAGAATAGCGCTCCCCTATCTAAAGACCGTCGTGTGGACGTTCGTGCTGGAGGTCAAAATATTGAAGCATGAATCACATCACCTTTCTCTCCAGCCATGCCTCAATGGCTTAGCCGTCCATGGAACTTGTGGACTTGGGAACTTAACCCTCTTGATTTTTTCGTGAAATCTACCAGGGATGGCTAGGGCGTGTTGTGGACTCTCAGGGTTACAGGCACCCTAGGCTCATCTTAGTATAGAATATTAGTCGAGGCCTCTGACATTTCCCTGGAAGGACCTTGTCAGACCATCCACATCACTTACAACAATCAACTTCCACCGAAGGACTTGTTCCTCCCCCTTGGGGTTAGACTCCTAGTGCATGGGCACTTCTGGAGGTGTTGCACCTCCTTCCCCAACACCATGCTCTCTCTGCGGCGTCCTCTAATCATTATTACCACCAGGACAGGTTAAAATTTTAATTAGCGTTAAGTTATTAATCAAAGGTTTAAATCAGTAGAAGGCGTGACTATCCATAGTCGTAGGGTTGAACCCGCTCTGATACCATATGTAACGGCCCCGCTTTTATGACAACAAAAGAGACAATAAAACAAGTAAAAAAAATATTATTTTATTTTTCTTTGCATTAGGAACTACACACCTCCATTAATAGCTACATTAGTGACACATCATCCAATGATCATAAAGGCACCATAACATTCTAGTAATCAACATAAGCAACTTAAAAATTCCAAGGCATAAGAATAAAACCTTCTAGGGATTTGGAGAAATGAACATTGCCTAACATAAGTTAAAAGAACAAAATTGTTCTTATACAAGGCCCAAATAACTTAAGTAGAGGATTTCCCCAAGTTAGTAAATCATAATCCTCCCCCTTTTAAGTGTTTTTACTCTCAAGAGACACGGGATAAATGTTGTTATCTCCATGGGAAGGATTCTAAAAGAGATCGCTTGAGGATCTGGCAGGTGTACCCAAATAGTTAAAACAAATAAAGGAATTGTGCTCTCCGTCTGGGGCTACAAGATCTAGTTATAGAGTACAATATATTTGCGTCTAGAAGTCAACAAATGGAAAATGGTCGACAAATGGAAATTAAATGAACCTTGGTAGATGTTGCTTATTCCATCTATTTTTCTGATCTTGTCTACTTATTTTTTTAATGGTGAGTTGAGACTTCGGTATTCCAGTGATAGTAGATGTTAACATACATTAATTAAATCTTGTCCTTCACCTTCTATCTACAATCTAAATCAAACATTTCCAAATATGGGATGACCAAAATGTTGACAGCATTGAGGATTTCAATCCCTTGATAGGCACATCATGGATTGTGATGAGGATGAGTTGTCATTGGTATAGTCAAGACACCAGTAAATGTTGTTGTATCTTTGACACATAAAAAGAAGTTGAACATGCGCAGGCCTCCTTAAGAATCGTCTATTCTTAAGAGGAACTTCACTTCATTAAACTCTCCTTCTAAATTACTAATAACTGTCATCTGGGTTCTAATTCAAATCCTTAAATCAATTTATGTACGATATATTTTGTTTGTATATCTTGTACGATTAATTAGATTTAATTTAATTACGCCACTTTTAATAAATTTGAACGTTGTTCTTTTATAAAAATGGCTTGAGTAAATACAAATCACTCTTTTAAATATCTATACCTTACCAATTAATTACTTAGTTAATTCCTTAAATAATCCCTATCTTAGATTGAATGGAAGTTGATTGTAAATTAAAATATTAGGTCTAATCATAGACATTTATATCATGTTTATTAAGTTTTAAAATCCCGATAGGAAGATTTACAAAATCGGCGATGTTGTGGAGGAAACCATGCGGTAGTAGCACACTGTGAAGAGTTAGGTGCCAACTCAGAGCGATTCATCAAGAGAATTCCAGAGAGGCACTTGCAACAATAAATCTATCAGATAACCTTTCAATGCACAGAGACTTCAGGTGATAACTCGCAGTCTCGATCGACCACGTAGAGGTTTTTTTTTTTGTTTTTCTAGAAAATCTGCCATGCAAGGTAAGGAAAGGAATCACGGTCTGTGGGAAAACAAAGAGAGTGAATGAAATATAGGACATCAAGATCTCAGTGCCAATAGAGACAACTAAGGAATCACACTCTCCAAGAACATTTCATTGAATAAGTCCAACATTTATTCTAGAGCGGGGAGCGAGTCAATACCGAATAAGTTAGAGCATCTCTTCCTTTCGCCTTGCCTTGAGGGAACATGGTATGTGGGAACAGTTGAACATGGCTCATCTTCAGATACTTCACCTGAAGAAGAGGTTAAAAGGGCTAGACCCAAAAGGTGTAAGAAGAGAAGGGACCCAGAGCCAAAAGAACAAGGAACTATACATTCGGTGTTGTGTAACAACCAAGGATAGAGATATAACTCAATACAAGGAATTTTGACTCAGGGAGGGGTTCGTATCTTCTCCTAGCCAATACATTCTATCTCAATCAATCTCCAGCAAAACACCATAGCCATGCATATAAATAATTAAGTCTTATCCTCATCAATCATCAATAGATATACCAATGCCAACATATATATGAAAAATTTAAATCGTATAACCATCAATCCATCATCTAAAAAAATTTATAATCTTTAACCATCTATCTTCAACATAAATACCATGTCCAAGAATAATTAAAAATTTAATATTATAACCATCAATCCAACATATATAAAATGGAATTAAATCTTCTAACCATCAATCCAACATATATAAAAAAGAATTAAATATTCTAACCATCAATCCAACATATATATAAAATAAATTATATTCTTATAACCATCGATCTTCAACAGAAATACCATGACCTAGGGCGAGGATTCGATAATATTCTCCTATGCTTACACTCTGTCCCACCCTCCGCTTGCTAACCATGAAGACCTCACCGGTACCTCCCAGCCAACACTAGGGGTACTTTTCTTCCCGCTTAGCCCCCTGAGCCACAAAGGGGCCATGCACTTGAACCAGAGAAAGCTATCTCCCAGCTCGCCTCGCAAGGTTGAGCTACCACTCTCTATCCTAGATGGGTATCCCAACTACCACAAGAAAAATCAGTCAAGAGAAAAGTCCAACAACATAACCTTATGCATATCAGTCGTCCCCATTCCCTTCCTCTCCCATTTATTTTGTAGAGTTCTCTTAGTGACTAGTTGGAAAAATGCACCTGTAATTCTTTTGATTAAAATTTTAAAAGGAATATTCTCCCCTGTACACTTGTCACCTGATCCCTTAGCTACACCAGAAATTCATTTAATTAATTAAATTAATTTTCCAATTTCCCTCACCCACCTAAAAGCATTCTTAAAACGCTCCTCGATGTCCCTTTATTTCCACATATTTCCTTAATGATTGGTTCCTATCTTAAAGCTTAGTTGAGTTCAAATTTGGAAATTTCTCTAGACTAGATTCCCTTCTATGTTCCACATTCCTGTTGTATTTAAGTTTCCCCTTTTTTATCTAAGTTCCAAATTAGCAAGTTTTGCACATAGCCAACCATTAAATTTTTGGATAAATTATTTCTCCTTTAATTTTTAAATTTGATTTTTTTCTTCATCCCCCCTTTATAAATTGATGAATTAGTTTTAGTCATTATACCCCCAAATATACCTATGATCTAATTTCAATTAGGCTTAGAAAATGGTTTTTAAGGGAAATTTTATTATTATTAAACTTTACTCATACAATATTTATTTTAAGGTTGACCAAGTCAAAATGAGATATTGTTTTCTAGGTACCTGGGTTCATTGATTCATCAGTGTAAAAAACGTGACGTGCCCTTCAAGACACACTATGTTATCCAAGTGTTCCACTTGTGTTTATCCATGTTTCATTTATTTTACATGCCCTTTAAGACGCACTACGTGCTCCAAGGTTACCACTCACCTTTTGACGGATTTTGGTAGTCATCCAACCCTTTGAGTCAATACTCCATCAGGTGACCTTGTGGGAGACTAAGGGCCTCTAAGGAATAAGGAACCTGTCATATTGCGTGCCCCTTAGAATCTTCATGAGCTGCTGTCTCAATCTTCCCTCATGAAATCGTGGATCTATTGAACTAGGTAATCATTAACCTACAGTTCGAGCCATAGAGGGAGTGCTAGTAGGCTGTTGCAGGGCTGTTGCCACACCTCTCCTTCAATATCTCTGGTTGTCGTGCATGACCCCTTTGATCCAAATGTGAGTCTGATTAGCAAGTTATCGCCAACCTACATCCATCAATGAAACATGTTAGCGATCCATAAACAAAATCATAATATACTAGTCATATGTCACATATGAAATAAAAGAATACCCAAACCACAAAAAGTCCACTCCCTGACTCAATCTGGAGTCTAAGGAGGTCCATTGATGCCATTGACATCCTCAATCTATACAGAGTCCTGCACACTTAGGAGAAACCAGTCAATAGAACCCGTCGACACATATATAATCAAATAATGTATCCTCATATCCACAACATCATCATAATCCATAAGCGAAACAATCAATCATATAATGAACTGGACCACTTGCATGAAAGTGTCCTCAAATAATAAGTCAAATCAGGTGTGTGTAAGAGCAAGATGTTACATACACCCCCTCTTGTTTTAAACTTCATCCTGAAGTTTCATCATATACAAGTGCAGAGAAAAAAAGTATTTGACAATATCTAAATGTCTAGCTATCAATTAAAATGGAAACTACTGACGCATATCATATGTGTCTTCCCAGGTATCCATGTGTGGACTATAATTGTCCCACTGATCCTTGACCTAATCGACAGTTTGACGTCGCAGCTGTCGAATGCGATGGTCCAGAATGCAGATTGGCTTTGTCGTGAGCACACCCTCACCCAACATCCGCCAAGAAATCAAGTCAATCACATGCGTAGGATCATTGACCTAAATTCGCTCACATACACAAGATAACCATCTTGCATACACCTCAAAGAATGAGGCACAATTATCCATTAGTCCCTTCACAATTATGGTCACGCGATGTGCATCAAAAAAACCCTTATGTTGATCTTGTGCTTCTTCCATCCCTTGTTTGTATCGTTTTTAATTGTTATTTCAATTCTTGGGTCGCTTCTGGTCCTACCAGGACCCCATCCTCGAGTCGATCCCAACTCAAAGGCATCTGACATGGTCACCCATAAAGAAACTCAATGGTGCCATATTAATGGTACCTTGATGGTTGTTGTTGCACGCAACTCGACCAACGACAAGAACTATTCCCAATGTTTCTGTTGGTCTAACACACACATACACAACACAACCTTCCCAATTTGGTTTGTCCCTTTGGTCATCCTATCTATCTTAGGGACATGTTGTACTAAAGTTTAGTGTTGTTCCCAAGGCCTCTTGAGAAACTCGTCCAATCTTCTTACAAACATCGATCTCCTGATCGGATATGATTCTTTTTGTATGTCTGACAGTCTCAATATCTTGATGATATAAACTCTAGCTACACCTGGTGCTTGATACGTCATATTCACAGGGATAAAATGTGTACTCTTCATCAGAGTGTCTATTACCACAAAATCGAGTCGTGCCTCCTTTCCATCAACGAAAATTTCCCCAATGAATCCCATCGAAATGACCTCCCATTTCGATTTCGGAATAGCGTGTAGCCGTAGAAATCCTGTCGGATGTCTATGTTCAACCTTCACCTGCTGACCTTCTAGAAATATCGCCACGTAGTTGAAGATGTACTCCTTTATCCCTTCCAGAAGAATAAGTTCTAAAAGTCAGCTCTCCTCTTCGTGACTTCGGGAGGAGCCATGCACATTGCTCTATGAGCTTCATTTGAGACTCAAATTCTCAACCTATCGCTAGGTGACACGTAATTTGGTTATTATACCTCATTAATCTATCATTTTCCATAGTAAATCCCTCAAATTTTGGTACTAACCTGTTGTTTTGTCTGATAAATTCCTTAACCTCTTGATGCCAGTCATTGTCGCGTTGTAGTTAGAATCCTTTCACATAGATTTGTCTTAAAGAGGTATCACCGATAATATGTATTCTCTTCGACTCAACACATCCACCACTCTGTTCACGGTTCCCTTTATGTAGGTAATCTCGAAATCACACTCGCTAAGCATTTCCAACCAACGCCTTTTGCCATGATTTCAAGTCACCTTGTGTAAAAAGTGTTGTAAACCACATTGGTCTATTTTTAGTTCAAATTTTCATCCAATCAAGTAGTGTCTCCACACTCTCAGGGCATACACAAAGTCTAATAACTCCAAATAGTGCATTGCGTAGTTCTCCTCATGCCTTCTTAGCTTCCTTGAGGTGTAAGCGATCACTCGACCATCTTGAATCAAGACTCTACCTAAGCCTTCATTGGATGCATCAGTGCACACCAAGAAGTATTTGTCCATGTCAAAGAATTTTAGTATCGCGGTTGTCATCAACAACTCCTTGATCCTTAGAAATGCTTCCACGCATTTCTTGGTCCACACAAACTTCTTGTTCTCCTTTTGCAATTCTGTATTCGAATTGCTATCTTTAAAAAACCCTCAACGAACCATTGATAATATCTTGCTAGCCCCTAAATCTATGTACTTCTGGGATGTTTGTCGACACAGGCCATTCCATGATAGCCTCTACCTTCATTGGATCCACAAAGATATCTTCGTCGGAGATGACATGCCCAAAAAAGATCATTTCGACAGTTTCCCAAATAATTTGTTCTCTCGTAGACACTGTAGTACGAGGCGCAAAAGTTTGTCCTGGTCTCCCTTGTCCGAGATTATAAAAAAATATCTCAATGAGTACTTGAACAAACTTGTCCAAGTATTCACATAACACCCCATTCATCAAGCTCATGAATACCCCTGGGGAATTTGTCAGTCAAAACAGTAACTCATAGTGTCCCAACCTCATCTTAAACGTGGTCTTAGGAATGTCTCCCTCCTTGATATGTAACTGGTGATACCTTGATCTCAAGTCGATCCTTGAAAACACCGTCACTCCCTTCATATGATCAATAGATCATCTATCCTTGGCATCAGATATTGGTTCTTGATCGTTTCCTTGTTCAATTTTCAGTAGTCAATGAAGAATCTCCACGACGCATCCTTATTCCATATAAAAATAACAGGCACACCCCACGGTGACACACTTGGAAGTATAAGTTCTAAGTCCAACAACTCTTCAGTTGGATTTTCAACTCCTGTAACTCAGGGGTTGACATGATAAGGTGTTCTTTCCAATGGTTCGGTTCTAGGTTTCGAGTCAACGGTAAATTCCATCTTTCCTTTGGTGGAAAACTTGACAACTCTTCAAGGAACACGTCTGCAAACTCTTCAAGGAACACGTCCGCAAACTGTCGTACTACCAGAAGGTCTTCTAATACATCCACCAAGACCTCATCATTCATCACTAGGATTGCATATAACTTGCATCCTTTGTGCATATTCCTTCGAAGCCTTAGGGAAGAGATGAATCTCTTGGATACTCAATGTTTTCTTCCTACAATCACTCTTCTCCTTCCCTCATCGTCAGTTCAACTCAACCGCTTCCCTCACTGTTGAGCATCACATCATGCGATTCCAGCCAGTCCATATTGATCATGATGTCATAAGATCTTAAGATCGTGACATAGTTCGGACTTTGTTACACTATTCCCCAGGTTGAAGCGATAGTTCATACCCGTTCCTCCAACCATTTAGTTGGCACCCGACGCCACTTCGACGAATCTAAACTTGTCGAGTCCAATGCCCTTACCTAATCCCATCATCACGATACTAGAAATATATCTCTCTATAGCACCGGGATATAAAAAAAACTAATAGTTTGGTTGGTGATGATTCTTGATGCCTCGAGCACAGTGGACTAGTGCTCAAACTAGTGGTTATTCACCACAATTATGAATTATATGGGCCTTACCCATCTTCACAATGATAGTGTGTCATGTCGACTTGGTCGCTCTGTCCCTCTCAACTAGATAGTCATGCTGGTAATGTGGTTCTCCACATGTTCAACATCTGGTCTTCGGTCCAATACTCCTGGTCCCCGAGGTAGTAGTTGTTGGCCCACTAGCCTGAAACCATAGTTCGTTCCACTAAAAAATCCCAACCACGATCATTGTTGAATCAATGGTCCTCTATAGGGGGTTCTATGCTGAGGAACCTGTTGTCGTGGTGCCGTGAATCAAGGGTTCTATAAATGTATCTTAATACCAATATGTCTTTTCTGGTTGGCAACTGATGTTGCTATGCACGAGATGTAGTCATTCTAGATGGTCTTGTAGGATTTCCGCCCTGACTCCTGTGGTCAATTCTTCTTCAGCTAAGAGGCTTATTGGACTACATTGTTCAACGTATGAGGTATATAGACCCTCTCCTTCACACAAAATATGGAGTCAAGGTCGAACATGGATTTGATGACCTTCATCTTCTCCACATTCAGATGCGAGGCATACCGAAGTAGATCCATAAATTTGGTCTCATAATCCAGCACCGTATGACCACCCTGTCGTAAGGCACTGAACTCATTGAGATGACACTCAATGAATTCCTCTGACAATTACTTCTCCTGGAACCGTACCTCAAACTGTTCCCATAAAACAACTTCGATGACCATGTTTAGCTGAAGTAGGAGCGTCTTCCACCATAGAAGAGTGCTCCCCTATCTGAAGACCATCGTGTAGACCTTCGTGTTGGAGGTCGAAATCATGAAGTGTGAATCACAAAGCCTTTCTCTCTAGCCATGCTGCGGCAGTTGAGATGTCTGTGGCACTCATGGACTTAGGAACTTAGCCCTCTCAAGTTTTCCATGAAACCTACCAGTGTTGGCTGGGGCGCGCTATGGACTCATAGGGGTACAAGCACCCTGGCCTCATCTCAGTACAAAATATTAGTCAAGGCCTCTGATATTTCCCTAGAAGGACCTTGTCAGACCATCCACATCACTTACAACAATCGACTACCACCCAAGGACTTGTTCCTCCCCCTTGGGGTTAGAATCATAGTGCGTGGGCGCTTCTGGAGGTGTCGCACCTCCTTCCCCAACACGACGTTGGCAATCTATACAACGTCCTCTAATCATGATTCCCACCAGGACAAGTTAAAATTTTAATTAGCACTAAGTTATTAATCAAAGGTTTAACTCAGTAGAAGGCGTCACTATCCACACTGGTAGGGTTGAACCCGCTTTGATACCATATGTAACAACCCCTCCATTATGAAAACAAAAGCGACAATAAAACAGGTAAAAAAAAATGTTTTTCTTTGCGTTAGGAACTACGCACATCCATTAATAGCTACATTAGTGACACATCATCCTATTATCATCAAGGCACCATAGCATTCTAGTAATCAACATAAGTAAATTAAAAATTCTAAGGCATAAGAATAAAACCATTATGAATCAAGCACGTATCCACATCATTCTAAGGTTGTAAGTATAACTCGCCTTATCATCCATCGATCAATAATTAATTGTTGCACAAAAATAAGATTTGATTCAATCCATCAACATTGATAATTAGGGGCACAAGGAAATCTAGTTATCAACCATCAACATGGAAAATTTAAAGGCGTTAGAAAAGATGTTAAATCAACATAAGGACAACCTTCATAACACAAGTGGTCCTATGACTAAACCACCACTCCTTACACCAAGTTGTCGTTGCACGCAAAAGGTCTAATGTATACCCAACATACATTATATTGAAAATCAGTGCATGCAACAGTTCTAGTTATTCAACTAGTCATTCTTCGACACTTAAGGGTCATTGCGAAAGAGGAGCTATCCATTATTCATGGCGCAACTACTTAAACTATTACACTAAACAATAATGTAGGTAAACAATTTCAACAACTTAGAGTTAAACATTTAATTTAAAAAGAAAAAGACCAACTAAAGAGGGGATAAGGGTGGAATGCCCCAAGACCACATTGTAAGTTTTAAACCTGTGAAGTAAAGCAATGCATATAGATTCTTAAGAAAAACAAAATTTAATCAATGGCTCATTCACATAGTACACAGAGATTTATACCGGAAACCCTCAATCGGGAAAACCTTTCTTATATTCATTATATCAAATTTCACCATTCACTATACAATATATATACAATGTTTTTAGGTATTCCGTAGATACCAAAACCCTAATCCCTTAATCCGGGATTAATTTACAAAACCGCTAAAAAAATCAAAATCTGTAGTTGTCATATCTGACACGCCCACACACACACATGGAAAGAATATAACACATACCCAACATTCTCCCACTTGTTGTTTTCTTTGCATCCAGGGGTCCAGGGGATTATATAGTCAACAATCCAGGGCAGCAATGCCCATTGTTACTCTACACCAGGAGAACATTTCTGTGCTCACAGACTTTGTCAATGAATCTGCAACATTCTTCAAAGTGTCAACCTTTTCCAGCAACACCTTCTTTTCCTCAACCATGTCTCTCACAAAGTGATACTGAACATCAATATGCTTTGTCTTTAAATGATAAGCTGGGTTCTTTGCCAGGAAGATTGCACTATGACTGTCACAATCTAATCTCACTTCTTGTTGTACCAACCTAATACCTGAACACAATCTTTGTAACCATACTGCTTCCTTGCTTTCATGAGTGGTTGCCATGTATTCAGCTTTTGTAGTTGAGAGTGCCACTACAACCCGTCTTTTGCTCATCCAACTGATTGCTCCTCCAAATAGGTTAAACACATACCCACTTGTAGATCTTCTGCAATCCGGATCTCTAGCCCAGTTTGCATCAACAAAGCCATGTATGTCTATCACTCTGTCCAATCTTGGTCTTCCTTGGTAGCACAATCCATAACTGGTAGTGCCACGAAGATACCTGAAGACCCTCTTTACTACTGTCCAATGCTCCTTCCCTGGTTTTGACATATACCTGCTCAAAACTCCCACTGCATGTGCAATGTCCAGTCTAGTACATACCATTGCATACATCAAACTGCCAACTGCACTGGCATACAGAACATGGGACATGTCCTCTTCTTCTTCCTGTGTCTTGGGAAACTGATATGCAGATAACTTTACACCTATAGGAATAAGAACCTTGAGCAGTTTACTTCCATGCATATTAAACCTCTGCAATATCATCTCAACATATTTTCTCTGATTCAACCAGAGTTTCTTTTTTGCACGATCTCTTTTAGTCTCCATTCCCAGAATGAAGTTAGCAACACCGAGATCCTTCATGTCAAATTTGGAGGATAGCTGCGATTTCACCTCCTTGATAACAACCATGTTATTTCCTACCAACAACATGTCATCAACATACAACACTACATAAATGAAGTGATTAACAACCTGCTTGGAATATACACAATGATCAACCCTGCTTCTTACAAATCCCAATCCAAGGATGTATGTGTCAAACTTTTGGTACCACATCCTAGGTGATTGCTTCAGACCATATAGTGACTTCTTTAGCTTACAAACCAGCTCTTTCTTTCCCTTCACTACAAATCCTTATGGATGCTTCATGTAGATTTATTCTTCCAGATTCCCATGTACGAATGTTGTCTTCACATCCATCTATTCCACTTCAAGATCAAAAGCAACAACAATAGATAAAATAAATCTAATAGATGTTAACTTGGCAACAATAGAAAAAATATCACCAAAGTCAATTCCCTCTACCTGGGATTAACCTTTTGCTACTAACCGAGCTTTGTATTTCTCCACTTTATTTTCTGCATTAAAATTCTTCTTAAACAACCATTTGCTACCAACAGATTTTCTTCCAGCTAGTAACTCAACTATATCCCATGCCTCATTCGTATCCAAGGCATCCATTTCTTCAACCATGGCCTTCTTCCATAGTTTACTATCCTCTAAATTCACTGCTTCCCTGACAGTTCTGGGATCATCATCAGTAATAGATAAAGAAAAATTGGAATGGAAATAAGGTGGACTATACCTTTCTGGTTGCCTTCTTTTTCTCACTGATCTCCTCAATACTGGGGTATGAGGTTCTTCTTCTTCTTCTTCTGCTTCCTCTTCTTCAGATGATTCGTATTTTTCATCATCCAACTCAAGATCTATTTTATCAGGTTCGTCTTGCGTTGGTAGGAATTCCTGTTTGGACACATCTTTTACCTCTCTGAAAACAACATCTCAATTGTAAACAATTTTCTTGGTTTCTGGGTTCCAAAGCTTATAAGCTTTCACACCATCTTTATAACCAATAAAGATAAAATTTTCAGCCTTTTTATCCAGCTTACTTCTATTTTCTTTTGGAACATGTACATAAGCATCAAAACCAAACACTCTAAGATGTTGAAGAGAGGGTTTCTTTCTAGACCATACTTCGTGTGGAGCTTTATCATCCAACATTGATGAAGGCGATCGATTGACCAGGTAACATGCTGTACCCACTGCCTTTGCCCAAAATTCTTGTCCTAACTCGGCACCACTGAGAATGCTCCTTGATTTTTCCATCAATGTCATGTTCATCCTTTCTGCAACTCCATTCTGCTGAGGAGTGTATGGAGTAGTCTTCTGCCTTGCTATACCACACTTCTTATAGAATTCTTCGAATTCATTTCTGCAGAATTCTCCACCATTATCTGTTCTCAATACCTTTATTTTCTTCTATGTCTGATTTTCTACTAGAACCTTAAACTCTTTAAATTTATCAAATACCTCAGATTTCATTCTAAGAAAATAAATCCATGTGTTCCTTGAAAAATCATCTATGAATGAAACATAAGACACAGATTTACCTAGGGATGGAATAGGAGCAGGTCCAAACACATCACTGTGTATCAACTCTAAGATCTCCTTTGCTCTTGTAGCACCAGATGGGAATCTTACTCAATTCTGTTGAACATATATGCAATGTTCACAGAAATCAAAATCCAGAGTGCAATTAGAAATATCTTAAACCATACCTTTACCATGTAGTGTTCGCAGGCCCTTTTCTCAAATATGCCCTAGTCTTTGATGCCACAACATGGTCTTATTTTCTGGGACAGTATTGGTCTTGTCTCCTTCATTTCTCTGCTCAGGGACAACATAACTGTTACACCCATTAGTATAAGTGCTTCCCAACAACTTGTACAGAGTTCCACACCGAGCTCCCCTCATCAACACCATTGCTCCTTCTACCATCTTGCAAGTGTTCTTTTCAAATGCAATTTTCACTCCTGCATCATCCAACTTGCTTACAAATATTAGGCTCCTAGCTAGTTTTGGAACGTGCAGAACCCCAGGGAGAGTTCTAATCCTTCCATCTTTTAGCAACAACTTAACCCTTCCACGTCCCAATATTCTGGCTATCGAGGCATCTCCTTGGAATACATCACCACCATCGTATTTTTCATATTCAGAGAACCACTCCCTATGAGGAGTCATATGGTATGATGCACCTGAGTCGATCAACCATACATCACGATCTACATGTGTACTTGTAGATGTCAGGTAAACATCACCTCCTTCTTTAGTGGAGGTTTTCGCCTCTGTGGAAGAAGTACTATTAGATCCCTTTGGTTTTTCAACCTTCTTAGACTTGCAATCTTTCTTATAATGCCTTATTTTACCACACTTGCAGAGTTTCCTCAAAGATTTTCCTGGAGACTTAGATCTATCTATAGATTTAGATCTCCACCCCAAATTCTTAACAGGGTTCCTATCTTGGGTACACCCTCTTACAAATAAAGCATATGTGTCGTGACCATCCATGCTTTTTCACCTCATCTCTTCAGATAACAAGGATGAAACGACATCCTCATACTTCAATGTAGATTGAGTGGTACTACCAATTGCTACAACCAAATTATCCCAAGATTCTAGCAAAGAACATAACAATGTAATACACTTATCTTCTTCTGCAATCATAATATTAACATAGACAAGTTGACTTACTAGAGTATTAAAGTCATTTAGATGTTCTGTCACAGAATATTCATCTTCCATCATAAGATGATACAACTTCTTTCGAAGAAACAACTTGTTTACTAGGGACTTTGATTGATACAAATTCCCCAACTTATCCCATAGTTCCTTGGCTATAGATTCTTCCGAGACATTCAACAAAACCGAATCTGCTAGGCAGAGTCGAACAATACTCCTTTCTCTTCTGTCCAACTTCTCCCAATATTCCTTCGACATACCAGTAGCTGGTGTACTAGTAGTTTGTGTATTGGTAGGTTGTGTACCAGTAGCCTGTGTGCTAGTAGACGGTGTACTAGTAGGCTGTGTACCAGGATCCACAATGATCCATTGTTCTTTGTCTACAAGAAGGTCCTCATTCTTCAACTTCCATAGCTCAAAGTTTTTCCCATTGAACTTCTATATCTCGATTCTAGAAGATATTTCCATTCCTCTTTTTGCACTCAAATCACCAATGCAAAAGCTCCCACTAAACCCAGGTTTATCACAGACCCAAGATAAACTTGATCTATCAAGACCGAGCCAAAACCTCAACAACAAAGGCGTCCCTATGAAGCCAAAAATGAGCTCTGATACCACATGTAAGTTTTAAACCTATGAAGTAAAGAAATGCATATAGATTCTTAAGAAAAACAGAATTTAATCAATGGCTCATTCACATAGTACATAGAGATTTATACCAGAAACCCTCAACCGGGAAAATCTTTCTTATATTCATTATATCAAATTTCACCATTCACTATACAATATATATACAATGTTTTTAGGTATTCCTTAGATACCAAAACCCTAATCCCTTAATCCAGGATTAATTTACAAAACCTCTAAAAAAAGAAAAATCCATAGGTGTCATATCTGACGCGCCCACACACACACTTGAAAAGAATATAACACATACCCAACACACATAACATTAAAAATGTGATAAAATTTGAACACCACTCTATTATTTGAATCTCCAACACATTAAATTCAACCATACAATCAACCTATCTTGTTATTAATTAAAGTTATCTTATTCATATGTAAGTATGGAACCCAACTATTTTTGGGCAAGGGGTTGACTTAATAAACAATCAAAATTTTAGCATCACGAGAAAATCAATCATTAGACAAAAAAAAAGTGTAAATGAGGATGATGATGAGTAAGACATGGCTTACAAGCAACCTGAACTTAAGCATTCATCCTACCATACACTTGGTAGAAATGACCATTAACACAGTGAGGAAGATCCCCAATCAATCAAGAACGGTTAAAAGAAGGTTGGGCCCTTCTAGGGATCTGGAGAAATGGGCATTTCATAACATAAGTTAGAAGAACAAAATTGTTCTTATACAAGGTGTAAATAACTGAAGTAGTGGGTTTTCCCAAGTTAATAAATCATAATACTACCCCTTTTAAGCGTTGCTACTCTCAAGAGACATGGGATAAAGGTTGTTATCTCCGTGGGAAGGATTCCACAAGAGACCGCTCGAGGATCTGACAGGTGTAACCAGATAGTTAAATCAAATTAAGGAATCACACTCCCCGTATGGGGCTATAGGATCTAGTTATAGAGTAAAATATATTTTCATCTAACAGTCAACAAATGGTGAATGGTCGAAAAATGGAAATTAAATGAACCTTGGTAGATGTTTCTTATTCCATCTATTTTTTTGATCTTGTCTACTTATTTTTTTAATGGTGAGTTGAGACTTCGGTCTTCCAGTGATAGTATATGTTAAAATACAGTAACTAACTCTTGTCCTTCACCTTCGATCTACAATCTAAATGAAACATTTCCAAAGACGGGATGACCAAAATGTTGACAACGTTGAGGATTTCAATCCCTTGATAGGCACGATGCAGATTGTGATGAGGATGAGTTGTCATTGGTATAGTCAAGCCACTAGTAAATGTTGTTGTATCTTCGGCACATCAAAAGAAGTTGAACATGTGCAGGTCTCCTTAAGAATCGACTGTTCTTATGAGGAACTTCACTTCAATAAAATCTCCTTCTACATTACTAACAATTGTCATGTGGATTCTAAAACAAATCATTAAATCAATTTATATACGATTTATTTTATGTGTATATCTAGTACGATTAATTAGATTTAATTTAATTACACCACTTTTAATAAATTTGATCGTTGCTCTTTTATAAAAATGTCTTGAGTAAATACAGATCACTCTTTTAAATATCTATACCTTACCAATCAATTAGTTAGTTAATTCCTTAAATCATACCTATCTTATATTGAAAGGAAGTTGATTGTAAATTAAAAGTTTAGGTCTAAGCATAGACATTTATATCATGTTTATAAATGTTATGTTTAAAATCATGACAGGAAGATTTACAAAATTGGTGTTGTTATGGAGGAAACCAGGCAGTGATAGCACGCTGGGCGGAGTTAGGTGCCAACTTAGAGAGATTCATCAAGAGAATGTCGGAGAGGCACATGCAAAAATAAATCTGTCAGATGACCTTCCAACACGCAGAGACTTCAGGTGATAACTTGCATCTCGATCGACCACACAGAGGGATTTTTTTTGTGTTTTTATGGAAAATTCACCATGCAAGGTAAGGAAAAGAAACCCAATATGTGGGAACATGCCAAGAGTGAACAAAATATTGGGCATCAAGAGCTTGGTGCCAACATGAACAACTAAGGAATTACACTCTCCAAGAACATGTCATCGAATAAGTCCAACATTTATTCTTGATTGGGGAGCGATTCAAGACCCAAGAAGTCAGAGCATATGTTCCTTTCACCTTGCCTCGAGGGCACATGATCTATGAGCATAGTTGAACAGGGATCATATTTAGATACTTCACCTGAAGAATAGGTTAAAAGGGCCATACCCAAAACTTGTAAGAAGAGAAGGGACTGTGAGCTAGAAGAATAAGGAACTGTATAGTCAGTGTTGTGTAACAATCAAGGACAGAGATATAACTAAACACAAGGAATTTTGACTCAGGCAGGGGTTCGTATCTTCTCCTAGCCAAGACATTCTATCTCAATCAATCTCCAACAAAACACCATATCTAGGCGTATAAATAATTAAATCTTATCCTCATAAATCGTCAAAAGAGATACCCATGCCAACATATATATGAAAAATTTAAATCGTATAACCATCAATCCAGCATATCAAAATTTAATCTTATAACCATCAATCCAGCATATATAAAAAGGAATCAAATCTTCTAACCATCAATCCAACATATATATAAAATAATTATATTCTTATAACTATCGATCTTCAGCAGAAATACCATGTCCAAGCATAATTAAAAATTTAATCTTATAACCATCAATCCAACATATATAAAAAGGAATTAAATCCTCTAACCATCAATCCATCATATATATAAAAGAAATTATATTCTTATAACCATCGATCTTCAAAAAAAATACCATGACCTAGGGTGAGGATTCAATAATGTTCTCCTGCACTTGTGTTCCATCCCACCCTCCGCTTGCTAACCGTGAAGACCTCAACGGTACCTCCCAACGAACACTAGGGGTACTCTTCTTCCCCCTAGCCCCTCAAGCCGCAAAGGGGCCATGCGCACGAACCAGAGGAAGCTATCTCCTAGATCGCCTTGCTAGGTTGAGATACCACTCTCTATATCAGTTGGGTACCCCAACTCCCACAAGAAAAATCAATCAAGAGAAAAATCCAATAGCATAACCTTACACATACCAATCGTCCCCATTCCCTTCCTCTGCCATTTCTTTTATAGTGTTCTCTTAGTGACTAGTTGCCAAAATGAAGCTTTAATTCTTTTTATCAAAATTTTAAAAGGATTATTCTCCCCCATATATTTGTCACTCGATCCCTTAGCTACACCAGAAATTCATTTAATTAATTAAATTAATTTGCCAATTTCCCTCACCCACCTAAAAGCGTTCCTAAAAATGCTCCTCGATGTCCCTTTATTCCCACACATTCCCTTAATGACTGACGCCTTTCTTAAAGCTTAGTTGAGTTCAAATTTGGAAAGTTGTCTAGACTAGACTCCCTTCTATGTTCCACATTCCTTTTGTATTTAAGTTTCCCCTTTTTCGTCTAAGTTCGAAATTAGCAAGTTTTGTACATAACCAACCATTAAATTTTTGGATAAATTCTTTCACCTTTAATTTTTAAATTTGATTTTTTTCTTCATCCCCCCTTTATAAATTGATTAATTAGTTTTAGTCCTTATACCCCCAAATAGACCTATGCTCTAATTTCAATTAGGCTTAGCAAAGGGTTTTTAAGGGAAATCTTATAATTATTAAACTTTACTCATACAATATTTATTTTAAGGTTGACCAATTCAAAATGAGATATTGTTTTCTAGGTACCTGGGTTCATTGACTCACCAGTGTTAAAACCGCGAAGTTCCCTTCAAGACACACTACGTGCTCCAAGGGTGCCACTCGCCTTTATCCATGTTTCATTTATGCGACATGCCCTTTAAGATGCACTACATGCTCCAAGGGTGCCACTCACCTTTGGACTAATTTTGTAGACGTCCAACCCTTGGAGTCAATACTCTGTTAGGCAACATTGTGGGAGACTAAGGGCCTCTAATGAATAAGGACCATGCCTTATTGTGCACCCCTTAGAATCTTTGTGAGAAATTGTCTCAGTCTACCCTCACGACATCGTGGATCTCTTGAACTAGGTAATCGCTAACCTACAGATCGAGCCATGATGGGAATGCTAGTAGGTTGTGGCAGGGATGTTGCCACACCTCTCCCTCAATATATCTAGTTGTCGTGCATGACCACTTTGATCCAAATTTGAGTCTGATTAGAAAGCTATCATCAGCCTTCATCCATCAACGAAACATGTCAGCTATCCATAAAAAACATCATAATATACTAGTCATATGTCACATATGAAATAAAATAATACTCAAACCACAAATAGTCCACTCCCTGACTTGATCCAGAGTCCAAGGAGGTCCATCGATGCCATCAGAATCCTCAATCTTTCTAGAGTCCTGCACACTCAGGAGAAACTAGTCAATAGCACATGTCGACACATATATAATCAAATAGTATATCATCATATCCACAACATCATCATAATCCATAAGTGAAACAGTGAATCATATAATGAACCAGATCACTTGCATGCAAGTGTACTCAAAGAATAAGTCAAATCAGGGGTGTGCAAGAGCAGGATGTTACATAAATTAACCATCTAAAAGGGATGAGTAATGCACAAAGGAAATGAAAAACCAGGGTCAATATATGTCCAAAAGAAGAAAGTGCATTCATGCAAATAAAAAGGTGGGGCCTCAAGTTTGTCAAAAACTTGAGGGGGTTGTTGAGATCTCAACAAATGGCAACGCATTGGTTGAATCCATGAATATTTGAATCATGTATTCAATCATATAGTTTTTAACATGAAACTGAAAAGTTTCAAAAAGAATCAAACCTTATAATTCAAAAAAATGGTTTCTTTAGGTCCTTCCCTTGTAACATGAACCCATAGTATTCCAATCATGTAGTTTCAATGAATTAGCAGTTTTTCCTAAAGATATAAATTATGGAATTGATTTCCTTTAAAATTTTAACTGATGTTTCAGGTAACAGTCATAATCATAGTTTTCTACTTTAAATGGGGTTGAATATTTTGAGCAAACAAGTTGTTTCACTTTCTTTCCATGTTGCACCAATTCACGTGAGCATCCATAACCTCGATGTCATAGACATTTTTCCGCTACCAATAAACATCCATAACCTTGGCAGAGATATCCATATTCCCCCACATATTATCGAATTTCATTTCCCAATCATTTTACCAAATTAAAAGTATATGTTATAGAAATGGTGGATGAGGGAAATAGTAGGTCTTTACAACTAGGTGGAGATGATTCTTGTTTTTAGAAAATGATTGTTCATGTCTAAAAATAAGGATATACCCTAAAATATATTTAACCCTAGATTCCTCATTGAAATCCCTTCACATGGTGTACTCTTTTAATGTGAATGGATGGTTTTTTCATGTTGGTTGAATCACCACTTAACTGATTTTTTAAGATCTTATGGGAATCAATTATTTGGGAAAGCACCATTTCTCCCACTATTTTAACTTCTTTAGCTATAACGGGACATTTATTCACAACTTCTTTGTTTATAACACAACTAATAATTAACATGAAATATTGCAAAGATTACCAAGTGTGCTTGATTTTTATAAGGCCTTGCACTTAACCCATCAAGGAAATTGCAAACAATTTAACATGAGGACAATCCATGCAAATTATTTCCAGAAAAGGAGAGATACATAAGTTAAAACCTTAGAGGGATGTAAATTACTGAAATAAAGTTCATAATGCAACTTTAATAAGCAAGAGAGGATGGTGCTTGGTTCTGAGGGTTGAATCTACTTGTTTGGACCATCTCAATAGCTCATAATATTTTCTTAGCTTCACTCAGATGTTACAAACAGATCACTAGGCCTGGAAAAAAGGATAATATGACATTGAAAATTATACCAATCTAAAGAAAAATAATGATCAAGCTAAATCTGGCATTTTGTTGAAAAAAAAAGGATGATCAAACAGGAAACTCAAATTGCAAGGTAAATCAACCAAATTAAGCTTAGACCTACAATAGGATTTTGGGAAATATAGCAAGGAAAAACAACATTTGAAACAATAAAATCAAGTTTGATTAGAAAATAGATTCTTGGAATACAAACCATCAATATTTAATGGGATAAAAATGGATCGTAAGTAATAAGTTATTCAAAATGAATGATGACAAATAAATGATAAATTGTATTCAATTTAGAAGAAAGCATGTATCAACAGAAAACCAATTCTCAAATAGTCTTTAAAAGAAAAATCATTTTCCATGGGAAACCAAATAGATAAGCACCTCATTTATATCAATTAATTACTTGGTTGCCTCATAATTGTCTAGATTTTTATTGGTTGCCACTTGTCAGTACTTCCAATTATTGTGAACTAAGGTTTTCCAATGATTACACATACCAAGCACAATATATTTTACTCTTGGGATTGCAACACTACTAGGGTTTGAGGGGGTGAATGCTTTCTCCAGTCACTTCTTTCCTATAATGTGCATCTCATAAGATATATTTTGAATATTTTGTTAGCCTAGTTTACTCTATTTACATGCCATGCAATGTTTCCAAAACCACTTCTCAAATTCCAATCCATGTTTCTGTTAAGAACCAAAGACTGAATACAAAATTACCACAACAAATATACAAGAAAAATATGAAAAATCTCCTTTATTAATATCAAACCCTTGAGGTAGGGAAACACCATACAATGGATCCTATTATGGAAGGGATCCTCTCCTATTCACTTTCCTCTCCAAGGGGGCATCCTTCTATTGAGCTACCGCTTCAAATACAATATTTCTCTTCATATCCCATTACATTGCTTGAACCCCTTTATATAGTACTACCATCACCTAAGAACATTCTAGAGGAGGAATCTTCTATAAGTAGAACCTTCTAAGAAGTCCTCTTACATTTATTATATTTAACTACCCATTTATTATATCTAACTACCATAGTGGTCCTTATTTAATAATATAGTGGACCTAGTCCACCTTACATTGAATGGCCTCCACTATTATGACTATGGGCCCTCTGGGCCCCCCCACTACCTCTCTAGCTACCTTACATTCCATCCCCCTTATGAAAGCGTTGTCCTCAACGCTTGATGTACAACCATATACCAGGGTCCCATGGATAAGTGTGGACCATAGTGTTGAAGTAGACTAGAGAACCAAGTTCCCATTGAGAAATGGAAGCCACCATGCTAAAGTAGTCCAACCGCCATTGTAAACCAGGGTCCCATGTCCAATTTCTCATGTGAACCCCACATGGAAGATATCGACACCCAATAACCAACTGAAAATGATGCTCCCAATACTGACACCTATCATGTGGATCCAAATAAGAATATCCATCCACATAGTGGGAGATGATCAAAGATGAATTTGGAAGGAACAATACTATTGTAGAATATGCAGGCTGGACGCTAATAACTAGCTCCTGATGTGAGACATTGATGTTCTCTACAGAAGGTGGAGTAGAGTCACCACTGTAATTTTTTTGGACAAATTAGGCCTCCAACTGCTACAGATATAAAAACAATTGTGCCACTGTCCGCGGAAAAAAACCCTGAAAAATTGTAGATTTTAAAACTTCAATATCTTGACTTCCCGAACTCCATTTCAGACGATTTATTTTTCAAATTGGGTGTTTTTTTTAGAAGAACTCAGATCTACAACTTTTTTCTGCAAATTTTGTACAAAAATATATTGAAAATTTCTGGAATGTTGCGGCCCTCTTTTTTCTTCTCCGAAAAAAAATCTACAAAAATAAAAATATTTTTCCACAATTCCTGCCAAGGAAAGTTCTCTGATACCACTTGTTAAGAACCAAATACTGAATACAAAATCACCACAACATATATACAAGAACAATATGAAAAATCTCCTCTATTACTATCAAACCCTTGAGGTAGGGCAACACCGTACAATGGATCCTATTATGGAAGGGACCCTCTCCTGTTCACTTGCCTCTTCGAGGGGGCATCCTCCTATTGAGCTACCACTCCAAATACAATATTTCTCTTCATATCCCATTTCATTGCTTGAACCCCTTTATATAGTACTACCATCACCTAATAACATTCTAGAGGAGAAATCTTCTAGAAGTAGAACCTTCTAAGAACTCCTCTTACATTTATTATATTTAACTACCCATTTATTATATCTAACTACCATAGTGGGACTTATTTAATAATATAGTGGACCTAGTCCACCTTATGTTGAATGGCCTCCACTATTATCACTATGGGCCCTATGGGCCCCCCCACTACCTCTCTAGCTACCTTATAGTTTCCTTTTGCCACTCATTGGCCAATAATACATTCCATCCTTGCATAAGAAAATCATTCAAGCATGAAGAAAATTTTTCTTATCCAAAAGGGAATGAAAGAGAGTAGAGCCTAAAAAAATATGCAGAAAACTTTAAGGCATCACCCATAAAGAAAAATTTAAATGAAATTCTCACAATGACATAAAACGTGAAGAAATAGTGGAACACCACCTTTTCACCCATTATCCTCTTTCTCTCTCAAGCTCCTTTGTTTTATCACATTAGACTTTCTTATAACAAATATTTTGTTTACTTGAATAAGCATAGACTATAGTCATTTGGGTTTAGCTCAGGTGGTTGGGAGGAATTAATCTTCCCACCTAGGTTCAATTCTTATAAGTGACATGTTGAGCTCTTAACGAGTATATCATTGTAATGGATTCAGGCCTTGTTATTGATCAATCTTTGTTTCCTGAAGATTCTAGGATTTACCCTGGGTGCCATCCTCAAATGAGGGGAAGTACTTGCGGGGTTATCCTCGGGCAATGTAATTTGGAAAAAGTGTAGACTATATATGGTATAACATGCAACAAAATATACTGAGTAATGAGATTTGCAATATTGTAAATAAAAGTGATAAGTTTAATATGGTTCTAAAATATTGATTTCGCAATAAAATAAAATGTTATTACATTGATTTATAAATTTGTATTTAAAATTAATTTTCACATTTAAATACATTTTTATGATAGCAATTGTTTTCATCACTTTAATATTTTTATAAAATTAAAGACATATAAACATTTATTAGAAGTAACCATTTAGCATAAAAAACATCTTATTTCATAAAATTTATTAATTTCATGAATCTTACAGGCATATTTTTGGAACAAGGTAATTTTGTAACAAAATAACTCCTTTTTTCGACAAATCCAATAAGAATTCGAAAAAAAAAGTATGATTAAAGTTTCATCATGATCCATTTTTTTTGAATGGTACAATAATATCGATAGGAGGTTTTCCCAATTATAAATTGACCTATATTCTTGAAAAATTGATTAAAAATTGGGATTGATTGGAACTTTGGCTTCTTATATTGTTAAATTTTGAGAATTAGAAGGGAGTTTGCTACAAAATTATATGGCTTGACATGCCTCATTCAAAACATTTATGGAGCCTAAAAGGGGAAGGTTCAACTTTGATAAGCTAAAATTATAGTCATATTCTATCTTGTCATCATATTCTATCTGAACATTACATATATTCTTGTTACAGTTGGGAACCTAAAAGGTTGTCTTAAAATTTTGATAATAAAATTACAAGTAACTACTTTGAAAATGATGTGTGGAACACCATGCTTATGAGGAACACTTGTATGAATATAATTATCCTTTATCTCCAAGGAACACAAAATTGAACTAGGGAAAGGGGAATCTATATTTAATCTTTGGTCTGTGTTACCCCCCATTTCTAGGGGTAACTAAGGAGATGATGTCTCGAGGCCCTTAGGTTGCAGACATGGAGTACCAAGAGGCAGATGGAATATCCCCTTCTCTCACCATACATCACCATTTTTTCAATGGTAGTAGCATCCACCACAACAACCTAACCCAGAGAGGACAACATGTCTTACTCCATGAGGTAAGAATTCTGGTGTCATGGTAAGTTTCATTTTAATAACTGAAGCATTTGAACATGTTGCAAAGGGTACTTTCTTGGTTTTGAAAATGTTTTCTTGGAAATTATTCATTTTTCCTCATTTCACCTTGGTGGTTGACATGTTGTCCTAGTAAGTGGGTCACCCTCAGGAAAATGGTTTCTACTAGGGGGTCTCCTTGAAGGGTCATCATACCACTCCTACACATACTTACCATTTTCCATACTTCTTCCCTTTTCATCTCCTCACCTTTTGGGTTTCCGGGTATATTGACCCAAGAAGGGTTTGTAACCCATTTCACAGGAAGAAGGGGATAAAGGCCCAGAGGATTGTAGCTGGAAAAAGATAAAATCTAAAGAATTGTCCTCCATATGCTCACCCTAAGGTCTTGAGATCAATGAAATGCTTCTCCAAAAAAATCAAGGACCTATAAAATAAAACACATAAATGATAAATGTCTCACTTTTTGAGGGAATGCACTTGCATTGTCTTTTACTTTCCTTGCACATGGCACTCAATGTATTCCTAGCTTCAAGTGGAATTACAATACTCCTTACTTTCCCTTGCATATAGTACTCAATGTTTGTACTTTAATCAATTAATGACAAATAAAGGGTTTGTAAAAAGGTTGCATTGAAAACGAGGATGCAACACACCCTCTACAAAGGCACCCATAAATGAGACAATATGATCCCTTATATGTCAATAAACCCCATGCCAAAAATTCACACCCCCATCCACCTCATACTCTTTTACATGACTTAGAGAGGGTCCTCCTAGAAAACACCCCTTGACTTGGGGATTGATCTACCCAATAGGGTACCATGGCAACCTTTCCATACTTAAATTTTGCAAGTTGTATAAGGTATTTAAGCATTTGTGTATTTTGAAAAGGGGGGATTTGATGCACATGTTTGGGTGGTTATTTTACTAAATATGGATTACTTGGCATGATACATGCAACTTGTGGACTCTTGGATGGTGTACTTGTTTGTCTTTGCAGGACCTTGCCAGGTGAAATCTTGTTTATGGAGGAACAAGGTTGCTTGGACCTTCATAGGGGAATGAATATCATAGGTTGGATGATGCACCCCATCTCATTGGAAATTTGAGAGGATGAACGTTGCCTTTGGAGGAACTTCGATACCATGATATGATCACATTATAGTCCCTTGCACCTTAATGTTAGCCTTTGGAGGCCTAAAACATCACGTTCTATTCCCTAGACATCACATGTGGGCAAGGGTTTTGTTGATTTTTAAATTGGTTACAATCGAAACAACAACCTCATGAGGATATGAGACCCCCTTCATTTTTCTAGAGGTGGTACTCCTCTTTAATTATTTTAAGATTTGTTTAATGATTGTGGGACCATAATTTTTAAATGCGAGAGTGCTAAAGAGAAAAATCCAAATCTTTATTATTAAAATAAAATAAAACACTGAATATAATATGCATGCATTAAGAATTCCCAAGAATTGGACAAGGAAACTTCACTCATAAAATAAATAAACTTGCAGAAGTATGATACAAAGAAAATAACTATAATAAAAATACTGTGAACCTCACATCCATCACAGTTTCAAATATTTCTTGATCACATTCGAAGAAAGAGAAATACAAGGTCAAAAATATAGGAGAGAACTTTAAATGTGTCTTTCCATTAAAATAAAAAAAATTGGGTTTGATAGGTTAATTTAAAAAATCTTATCCTCAAATGCTTAGAATTCAAAGATACAATTAAAATTAACCCCGAAGTAGCTCTCTAGAGTTTTCTAAAAAATAGAATAGTCTTTCATAATCTTAAGAAAATAAAAAGGCATCCGTCCAAAGATGGAATGGGATTGGCTCTTGTGGACCATAAAACAAAGAAATGAAATAAGAAAAGAGTGAGAACATAGTTGGAACAGGGCAAGAACAATGCAAGACCAGGAAAAGAGAACATAAATGAGCAATCAGAAATCGGTTATATTTTCCTTAGAATAGACAAAATATAACTGGATGAATTCTGAAAGTGGAAGTGGCCATACTTTGCTCACTCAATTCACCCAAATCCGTTTTAAAAAGGGTGAAAGGATCCGAGACCTCAATTTATAATTTTTAAGAACACTTAATAAGATCCAAGAAAATCATGGGCCAAATTCTCCAATCGCACTTGGGTGTTACAAAAATGTGATCCCTTCAAACATGAAATTTTCCATCAGGGTTGCACAAATTGAGAATCTAAATGATGTTATGAATAAAGTGATAGAATTGAAGAAATTATGTTGGAGACAGATGTTGATCCATATATCATTCTCAATAAGGTCCAAACACAAATGGATAATCTTTCCATTTCATATCAAGGAGCATCAACTTCAAGAAGAGTTGCATATCAAAGAGCATGAAACACTGGAGACCGAGGAATTGGTGGAGGGATACTCAAAGGATAAATTCCTGATGTTGAAAATGATCTAGCAATAATGCAAAAGACCAAACAAAGGATGCAGATAGCACAGATGAACCGAACTATTAGACAGATGCAAAAAAAATTAATAATACTAAGAAGAAATGAAAAATTTGCTCCTAATCCAATAATTCTTATTCAAGAACAAAGGAGAAATCATGTTCAAGGACAAAGAATAGGAAATTATGGTACAAACGAAGAATTTAGACAGAGGGAACCTAGGGTGCCAAATCCAAATGTTGCAATCTTAGGAGAATTTTTTGAAGATGAGATAATTAACAATCAAGAGGTTGATTTTGTTCAAGGACAAATTCTTGAATCTATAGAGACGGATGAAAGAGAGACATCCATGTATATATTTGATGAACACAAAGAAATTGACATCTCGTAAGACAATGTTGTGCAAACAAGAACACAAACAAATAAATTTAAAACAAAAGAAAATATATAGAAAGAAAAGGAAAAGCTAAGACCGAGCAGAGCAAAACCAACTAAGCAGTAGTCGGTTGTAATTCAAGCAAAGAATCCTCCACAAATGACATATATTGTGATTGATGATCTGACAAAATTAAGAATCACTCTACCATTCATGGAAGTTGTCAAAATATTGTAATAGACAGAAAACATTCTTAAAATTTTAGATGAGCCAAGTCATAGAATTGAAGTTGTTGAATCAAACCCAAGGAAACATCAGAATAAATCAACAGTAAGACAAAAAGGTAAAGTCCCACCTTTTTATATTACAATAGAAAACCATGATGTGGTAATTCATAATTGTTTAATTAATACTGGAGCGACAAATAATAACATGACATTAGCAACAATGGAAGCACTTGGGATGAGTTGTACCAAATATTATGAAACTAAGGAGAGTATCTATGCCATTGATTCAAGAAAAGTCCCAACATATGGATAAATCAATGATTTTTATGCTTGGATAATTGTTGCCCCACATATCACAACTGTGTTTACAATTACAATTGTTGATCTTCCTCCTACCTATGGAGTAGTTCTTGGGAGAGAATGGTCTGCATTGATAGGAGGGTATATCATGAATGATGGGAGTTGCATGATATTTCCAAATAAAGATGGAACAATGATTATAGTTCCTTGCGAAAAAATAAAACCATTTTCCTTCGAGAAAAATGACAATGAATTAATGGAAGATTATATTGATGTTGGTATGGGAAACTATGTTGTCCTTGATCAAGAGAAAATGAATATTTTGAAACAATAAGTAAAAGATTATTTTAAAGGATTTTAGAGGATGTCCTTTGATGGTGCATGTTGCAGCTCAAGAAGCAGAGTAGGAATTGTGTTCAAAATCCCCAGTTCAGTTATATATCCTCATGCTACCAGGATTGAATTTCCTTGTACGAACAATGAAGATGAATATGAGGAATTAATACAAGGAATGAATCTTGCAATCCAAATGAATATTGAACTTTTGATCATAATTGGTTACTCCAAACTTGTTATAAATCACATCAAAAAGAAATAAAAAATAAAAAAGGAACGATTAATACTCTATGCTAGAAGAGTAGATGAATTGATGCATTCCTTCATCTCATTTAATATATCATTTATTCCCAAGGAAAGAAATCAAAAAGAATATTTGTTGGCAGTCGTTGCATCTTTGTTTAATCCTGATGATTTTCAAAATCAAAATACTTTTCAAGTCAAAATAATTTCTAGGCCATTAGTACCTGATAATCGATATCATTTCTATGTCTTCTTTGCACATAAGGCTTAGCACAGGGGTGACCAGACTGCTAAGATTTAATGCCTCTGAGCCTATGGTTGGGTTGGGAGGTGAACACCCACAGTCAGTTGGTTGGCTTCAACTTGTAATAGATTAGTATTCTCATACCCTATGAAATTGAACTTTAACTGTAAATTAAGGTTAAATATCTTGTGAACGTTTCAGGGATGTGCATGATTGTTTGATGATTATATTGTTTTTATTTATTTTTATTGATTGTGTATTTAAGAAACTAAGGAAATATATGGTTTGAACATGATTTGTACACATAAATTCTTGAGCCCCCTGTAGTGGCTCAAATTAAAGGAAATAAAATGTGATTTTGTTGACCATAGGCACAGTTTCATGTATGCATGTCTATACTTCCAGTTGTTTTGGGTCTCTTGGAAAAAGCGTCTGTTAAGCTCAGAAGAGGTAGTGCAAGGGTGCACAGAGCCTATGCAAGTTGTGTAGAGGTTAAGAACTCTCCAAGTTATAATTTCTAGGAGAATCGCAAGAAGTGCGCCCACACTTCATTTGAAGTATTTGCAAGCTCAGAAGGTATAGTGCTCGTAGAATGAAGACCAAGGCCACAACCTATGAAAACCATGGTTTAAATCCCTTATTGAAGGGAAGTGGAGCCACAAAGTACAAAAGAATCCACAACAACTGTTGATCTAGCTGCAAGGATAGATTTGGGTCATTGGATCATACCAAAAAAGGAGCTAAGTTATTTGGGACTCCGAGATTTCGAAGCTCCGAGGTGACTGAAGATTGCAACATCATAAATGCGTTGAAGGTGACCTGTCGGACCGGTAACTTGATGGTTGACCAAAAATTAGCATTCATTTACCTGTTATTGTGGGATTCATTCTCTTGTTAAACCCCGATCCACTTCTCAGTCGTGAAGTAACGCGAGTCATAGATCTGAGAATATTTCGGATCTCCCTAACCATTGGATCTACGTCATGGTAACTCTGGCATTGACCACTTCAGGAGTAAAAAGGAAACTAAATATAAAAACCCCTGAATGTTGAAGTCACGAAGCGACGAGGACCGTCGATTCGAGGATACTTCGGGATCTCTCTTTTGACTGTTGGATCTAGACCATGGTCGGTTAGGTGCTGACCACTTCGGGAGTAAAAAGGAAACTAAAAAACAAAACCCCCAAATGCCAAAGTCATGAAGCAATGATGACTGTCGATTCGAGGATACTTTGGGATATTTCTTTTGACCATTAGATCTAGACCGTGGTCAGTCTAGCGCTCACCACTTCGAGAGTAAAAAGGAAACTAAAAAACAAAACCCTCAAATTCCAAAGTCACGAAGCGACGAGGACTATTGATTTGAGGATACTTCAGGACATCTCTTTTGACCGTTGGATCTAGATTGTGGTTAGTTTGATGCTGACCACTCCGGGAGTAAAAAGGAAACTAAACAACAAAACCCCTGAATGCCAAATTCATGAAGCGACGAGTACTGTCGATTCGAGGATACTTCAGGACCTCTCTTTTGACCATTGGATCTAGACCATGGTCAGTCCGACATTGACCACTTCGACACTGTAAAGGAAACTAAATATCAAAACCCTCGAACGTCGAAGTCACGAAGCGATGAAGGCCATATATCTAAGGATCCATGTGGAACTATCTCGACCATTGGATACAGGATATTGGAAGGTCCACTGGAGGGATTTTGGGACTTCAGAGCTTCAAGAAATTATACTAGTAGGAGAAGCAAGATGTTCCCGGAGACTGTCAACCCAGAGTGACGTGGCATGATGATGTTACCTAGGGTGGTGTGGACCCATATTATGCATGCCACATGTCATCTCAATTCATTCTTTTCACAGACCCTATGTTCCAAATGGAACTTGACACGTGTCACCCATCGATTGGGCCATGTGTGATCTCCATATTTTACCACATGTCACCCATGGTGTGTAGTTGTTTGACCTAATGGCTAATGGGACCCCAGGAGTTCATGAGTTTGGGACTTTAGGAGGCTTAGGGTGTTAGAACGTATGCTTCAATAGGGCCGCATGTCAGACCTACATGGAAATACCTTGGGACTTCGAGAGTTTTATGGGTATGTTCATAACAACACGATGAGAAACCTCACCAAACGTTGGAGCCACATGGAAAGATTCTAGAGTTTTAGGACTCCGAAGGATATGTGAGTATAGAAAAGGGCATTCAATGCCAAAGCACCAGATGTCGAAATCCCTTAATCCTATGCATTGAACGAGGGTGAATCTCAATCGTTGGATTTAATAGTGGATTGATCTCCACCATAGATGCAGGAGTTTTAGGGAACTATGAAACATTGAGACTCTGAGAATGTTTCAGAAATGGACAGGAAGGACGAAGGGCCGAAGGCCCAGTAATTGCAAAGGCACGGGGAAAATTCCCCGTAACCATCCCTTTAGTGGCCATGTCATCACTAAAGGATGAAAACCTTGGTTGAGTCCATGCCAGGTGGGATGATACGAATGAGGTGAACCCACGTGGGTGCCACATGGCCTTTGACCAATGATGCCTGAAGAAATTTAAAATGGCATCAATTCCAATCCAGAGCTTAGATTTGAGCATGGTAACAATCGTTGGAAATCTCTTGACGAGCAAAAGATGATGGAGATCTCGGGAAGAGGATTAGAGATGATTGAGAAAAGTGAAAAATAAAAAGGTACTTAGGGGTCAGGTGTGTTACAAAGTGGTATCAGAGCATGCAAAAACACTTGGCCAGCTTGGGCTCATGAAAGAGTCAAGTGATTATTTTTATTTCTTAGAAAACTTAAAGGGAGAGGGCACTTTTCCCTACCCTATTTAGCAGAGCATGATTCAAACATAGTCTTGGATGGGTCAGAGAACAGTCATAAGACTAGTTTTACAAGGATAAGATGAGCATGTTGAGAGTATTATTGTCATATGGAAATTATCTGCATAAGTTCTTTGAGGAGAAGGATGCAGATTAAAATTTAGTTGGGATTTTACCCAACAAGAATGAATCATGCTAGACTATGGCAGAAGAAGCCTATCATTTCTTTGGGAAATGATAGTCTATCCTACAAAAGTGGGATTATGCCGAGAGGCATTAATAATAAAACTTGGATGCAAATGACATAAACCTGTTTTAAGGAATACTTGAGTCCAAAGGGAAAACAGACTGAATAGGTGGCAGGAATTGCCTAAAAAGTGGGATTATGAAGCCTCTGTTAATTAAAATTTTGATTAAATGAAGGGTCTGGCATCAGGAGTAAAATCGTCCATGTCTAGAGGCCTTATGGAAGTAGGTGAGATCATCCTACTTGACCTGTCATAACTAAAAAACTTCCTACTGGGGTAATCACTCTTTGTAAAATAAAAGAAGTCATGAGGACTGAGAATGAACTTCATGGAAGAAGTGAAATGACACGAAAAAGTTAAAAATATCATGGTTGTGCTAGGGAAGTGTGTATCCCTATTAAATTAAGGGTGTTTCTATGCAAGAGGAATAGGTTTGATGACCATTTTCTGAAAAAGGGAGAGCATGTGCAACTCTTTGGTTTCGAAGGGAACTGAGAATCGAATTTGTTTCCGAGTATGAGAATTGTTGGAAAACATTTTTCTAATCAAGCTAATAAATGGAGCTACAGAAATATGGAGTGTTTGAGTGAGAAATAACCATTGTCTCCCTTGCTTGGTGAATAGAAAACTAATCTACCAGAATTATTGTGGGAGGAGGAGAGTGAACTCCATCACTAGGTGTTGTTGAATAGAAATATTAATGAAATTTTGATCCTGAATGTGGTAAAGGAAGTGTTGGGACACTTCTAGATGACCAATGGGTCAATTTGACATCCAAAGGTGGATGGTATCCATATAAGGTAGGGCTTGTTATGCTCAAGAATTAGTGAGAGGGAATCTAGAAAAGGATTCCCTTGATAAAAACGTCTGTTAATCGAAAATGGTTTGAAGCATGAAAAATAATCTTGATAAGCTGTCTTGTTTCCTTGGGCATTGTTGGAATTGCCTAGATGGTATTTTTGGGATGGTGAATAATTTTATAATACCAAAGGAAATAATAATTTATTGTTGGTTGTTGTCATATGGAAAGAGGGACATAGTTATGACTATTTCTGTTAAACTTCCCATGTGGATATCATGTGAATGACCGCAACCTCTCAACTGAGAGGGAAGCTCAGTGATTAGTGTATTTATGAGACTTGTTATGAGAATGGAAGTAAGATCCTTGGGATAAGGATCCAAAAGTCCGATATGTCCATGTGTATGAATTACATGGAAAGGGGGCAAGCAATGATCTTGCATGATGAATGTTTAGTTGTGTTTATTTATGCCTGAGTGCATGAATTTTATGCATCGTAAGGTTTCTTGAATTAAGGATTGATATTAAGACCGAATATATATGAATGAATGATGTTAAACATGCAAATGATGCACATGTATGATGTATGAGTGAAATGTAAGGAAATAATTTCACTTTCCAATATTGAATCAATACCATGGATCCATGGCTGACTCTATCCTGAAGAGTCATGACAGTTTTGTTTTGAATGATAGCTTGAGGGGAATTTGTTCCATTCCCTCAGAAGAGGCTAGTATAAATAAACGAAATAGTAAATGAGCAAGGATGCTTTGTTGTCATGATAAGAGGTAACATGATTATGCCCTTGAGGATCGCATGAGAATTATTGTGAACAATCATGAGTTGAATGATTTTAAAGTAAAGATGTATGTGAGCTGTGAAATATACCTATGAGCTACACATAGGCTTATGATTATGCATGTGTTTAAGTACATCATGGATGTAATTTAACAAAATAAGGAATATGTGTGGATAAATATGTTGGATGCATAACAAAGATGCATGTTTATATTCCTTATGGAATATTTGGTAAACAATTGAAGCTAACTCAAGGTTGAGGCCATCAAAGATAGTGATGGATATGCAAAAAGGAAGTTGCATGCTGAAGGAGTTTCATGTGGAGGAACTATGTGAAGACTCTATTAGGAGAACAAAGTCACAACCTTAATCACTGTTGAGAATTGAGCAGTGGGTTGCAAGCATATATATGTGTTTTGTGTGTGTGTGTGTGTGTACATAAATACATACAAACACACACACACACACACACACACACATATATATATATATCCTGGATTGCATTTTAAAAACATCATGCATGAATGGAAGACTAACAAATGAATGTTGACCATTCTGATAACTGAATGGTAACGTGAAAAATGCATAGGTTCTTGATTCATTATGAAGAAATTTTTTGTTATTGGAGCATGTTGATGTATCCAATAGGTTCGGGTGAGCTTAACTGATCCGGGATCTTTTTGTTAGGTGAATTATTAAAGAATCATATTAAATGAACATAAACAAAAGTACACCATAAAGAAGGAAAATCTAAAAAGGAAAGAGACATAAGCATGAAATAAGAAAAAAAAAAACTTGATAATAGAGTTCATCCCTGGTGGACTATGTCTCCGGGTCCTGCTCTCAAATGGGTAGGTCTTTTTATTAACTCCACAAAAGAATTGGGAAAAATACATAGGTATACCTCATTCCGGAGTTAAGCTATAGAATCTTTGATTAGATCAGAAAAATAACATGACCACTACTTTTGTGGCATCGTTTTACCTAAAAATGACTGTCTCCATGCCTCGATCCGAGTCTAACATTTTTAGGCCCAAGAGACACCCCTACCTCGATTTGTGTGCCACTGCCTCTGCAATAAATGACTGGACTATCTACAAATATGTGCCCAGTCTATAAAACTATGCCCAAATCAATACAAGATCCATACGATCATGCCTGGTCTCACACATATCCTCTCTATGAATGCACTGGCGAACACCCCTTTATATAGAAAAATGTGGTTGTTTTGTGCAATAATGACCCAATTGGTGGAGTGGTTATCGTATGCTATATTAATTCATTGGTTAGCGGAGGTCCCAGGATCGAATCTCATGGACCTCTCTTCTTTTGGAATTACGCTATAATGGTTGGCGGATGGATAAACTTGGCGGGGTCGGTTACATCTGACAAAACATGTCAGATATGGAAGAATGTTGCTAAAAATATGGCGGAGATTCTGGTGCATAGTTGGTGGTTACTAAAATGGCGGAGATTCTATATGTGGTGGGACCTCTTCCATATTTGGTAGGGTCCTTCCATTTATAACTTTTTTTTAAATTCGGTCACGAGGCGTCATTGTGCATTTGCATGCTGCCACGTGACAACCAATCATTGGCCCACATCACCTCACTTGCATAGTCGGACTGCCACATCACCCTTCTACCATGTCATCCTTCCATGTGTGTATGGATGCCATGTCATCCTACCACTTGTCGTATGGATGCCACGTGGCACTTTTTCATTGGTCTACATGTCATCCTAAAAGGTCCAAATTTGAGTGACACGTGGTAGCCTTGGGTGCTGCCACGTGGCAGCCTCGAGTGCTACCATGTGGCATGTTGACATCATCATGACACATGTCACCCTCTACGCTTTCCACATATGTTGTACAGATGTTGACGTCATTGGTACTGATGCTAACGTCAACAGTATGGATGCTGACTCATCCCTGCTGACTAGGCTAGGTTGACCAAAACTTTGACTGCTTATATATTTCGATCCGTAACTCTGTTTGATGAGCCATTTATGCCATTAGAAATATTGTGATTATCTCTTCACGATCATGCCATTTTCACTGAGTTTTGGGAAATTTTAATTTTTTCCCTTTATCTATTTGCTAAAGCCATTTTGAGCATCCTAAGTTGCCTCTGTGAGTTCTGAGTTGTTCTTATCCTTCTCTGGATCCTTTTCGGATCATGCCTTTCCATTGAGATATTTTTGAACCACCAAAAGATTTCATTAATAACCTGGTAAGTGAGGGAAGAGTCCCCTCACTTTTTCCTTCTCAGTTTACTTTTCCTTGCTTGGATGTGTGCCCTTTAAGCCTACTTGAAGATAATCAACATCACCCCTACGTGAAGTCCTCATCCTTCTATCCAGGATGATATATTCTTGTAACTCATCCAAGTACTCAGGTACAAACTCATCAAATGAAGGTATTGAATCTTCCTCATCCTGATCCATGATCATGGGAGGCTCAAAAAGTTTCAAGTTCTCTACATTCACAACTGAATAAATATGCATATAAGGTGGAAGATCTAAACGAAAATCATTAGTGTCACTTTTCTTCAAGATAGTGAAGGGTCCATATCGGATGGGCTTGAGTTTATTGCCTTCACCCTTCAATCGTTCCTTGATTATATGAAGTCATACCTGGTCTCCAACTTGGAACTGATGATCAATCCTATGCTTGTCATGCTGAGCTTTATACTATGCTTGACTCTTCTCCAATTGTTCCCTGACTACCTGGTGTATATGTTGAATCCTATGTATAAACTTGTGGGATCTGTCCTCTATTATTTCTTCATTCACATCGTCATCTCTCCCATACATAAAGTCCAAAGGAAACTTTGGTAGGTACCCAAAACATGTCTCAAAAGGTGAACTCTAAGTGGATGAATGTAAAGATCGATTATAAGCATGTTGTACATAAGGTATTTGTTCATCCCATAACTTAGGATGCTTTCTCCAGTAGCCTCGAAGCAAAAGTACCATTGTTCTGTTTACCACCTCTTTATGTCCATCGGTTTGTGGATGGAAAGCAATGCTCCTCTTCAATTTGGTGTCCATCATTCTCCACAATTTAGTCCAAAAATCCCCAAGGAATCGAGTATCTCAATCTGAGACAATGGGCGTGGGTAATCCAAAACTAACCCGAACATACTAAAAGAAGATATTGGTAGTCTTCTCAGCAATGATCTTCTTTTTACATGGCATCAAGATACACATCTTGTTGAACCTATCCACTACAACATACAAATAATCATGACCCCCTTTGGTCATTGGTAAACCCCCTACAAAATCCATGGAAATTCTTACCCATGGATGGGATGGAACATAAAGTGGTGAGTATAGCCCCAATTTTCTATTAGTGGGCTTACAAGTAGAACACATCACACACCCCTTTACATACTTAGTTACAATTTCTTTCGTTTGAGGCCAGTAACAAAACCTATGAAAATGAGCCATAGTTTTTCCTACTCCAAAATGCCCAGATACAAGAGAAGTGTGAGCTTCTCATATTACATGGACTCATTCACTTGTAGGAATACATAGCTTCCCAAGATGATATAGTAATTTTCACTGCAAAAAATATTTCTCTACATGTGCACCATGGGTTAGCTTCTCATATACTTCTTTAAAATCTTCATCGATGGCATATTGTTCTACATAGCTATCATGAGATAAAGAAGTATTCTTCAAAATAATAGAAGAAACAATAAGAGGTCTAGAAAGCATATCGTCTACCTTGTTACTTGTACTCTTCTTGTACTTGCTTACCAAATGAAATTGTTGTAGAAAACCCATCCATCTGTAGTGTAAAGATTGTTTCAGTTTGGTATGTGCTTGAAGATACTGTAAGGGTTGGTGATATGTATGTATAATTGTTTCCTTCCCTAACAAGTAATGCTTCCATTTCTTTACGCTTTGAATTAATTCATACAACTTTTTATCATATGTAGGATAGTAAACAACAACTTGGTTTAAAGTATCAGAGTGGTAATAGATAGGCTTATGATATTGCATCAATACTACACCCATAGCGTATCCGATGGAATCTGTCTTGATCTCAAATGGCTATTGAATATTCAACAGTGCTAATACTAGTGCGGTACTGATATTCTCCTTCAAAGTGTCGAAAGATTTGTGTTACTTTACTTCCCACTGAAAAGTTTTCTTTACACTAGTCAAGGCATGCAAAGGAGATGCTATAAAGGAGAAGTTGGGAATGAATCCTCCAATACTGGACTGCACCCAACAATTTTTGGATATTGGTCACACTTTTTGACTCAAGCCAATTTACAATTACATCAATTTTGGAAGGATAAATCTTCAATTGTCCTCCTCCCATGATATGAACTAAGTATACCAGTGCAGTCTTGCCAAATTCACACTTAGACATTTTCACATACATTGTTTCCCTTTCCAAAGTATCCAATACTTTCTTTACATGCCTTACATGTTCATCCCAAGTCCTGCTAAAAGAAAGAACGTCATCTAGACATACAATCACAAAGTCATCTAGGAAAGGGTTGAATACATCATTCATCACACGCATGAAAGTTGTCGAAGCATTAAAAATCCAAAACGACATAATTGACCACTCAAAAAATCCCTGCTTGGTTTTAAAGGCATTTTTCCATGCATCATGTTCTGCAACCCTGATTTGATGATATCCACTCCGCAAATCCAACTTAGAGAAATAAACAACATTCTTCAACTGATCAAGTAAATCATTTATACGAGGAAGAGGATATCGATTTTTCATTGTGATTTTATTTAAGGCCTGGTAATCAACACATATTCGCCATGTGTCATCTTTATTTGGAACCATTATGATCGGAGAACCATAAGGAGATGAACTGGGCTTGATGACCCCTTGATCCAATAAGCCTTGTACCTTCTTCTTGATCTCTTTCATCTCCAAAACTAACATTATGTACATGCCCACATTAGGAAGAGGAGAATCTTGTTGAAGATGTATCTCATGTTGGATTTCCCTCTTAGGAGGTAATCCATTTGGTTCCTGAAAATATCATCATACTTAGAAACACTATTGATTAATTCCTTTTTATGAGATGGATCACACCCTTGGAAAGCGTCATATGTCCCGACATCTTTCTCTTTGACGAACATGAGTACGCAACTCTTATAAGTGGTTATGAGTCTTTTCATCTGCCCTGCACTAACAAGTGTTGTATTTACCCTCATGTTGTGAGCTCTAACAATATATTCCACTCCCCCTTTAGTAATATGGTATTTGTTCTCATGACGAAAGAAGACTGCTTTTCTATCATAAAGATATGAACTTCCCAACACTATGCCACATATATCAAGTGGTGCAATATCCAAATCCACTTCATCAATCAACTTTGAAGCAATAACAAATCTGATCCTACATTGTTTGGTGACATTAAGTTTTACTTCATCACACACCCAACCAAGAGGGTAAGGCTTTGGATGTGGTTTTGTTACAAGACCCATTTTCTTGACCAGTGCTTCAGATATTAAGTTTACTTGGGAACCTAGATCAAATAATGTATCTATCTTAGCATGTTTAGATACAACTAGTATATGAAATAACTCATTCCTCTTTTGTTCATCAATATGAGATTCATCATTGGAACTTGATCTAGCATGAAGAGAATCTTTACCTTGTATTCCAACCGTTGTGATCTTTCTTTCATCTCCTAATTCGGAACCAAGATCTTGCTGCACTGTAGTAACGGTCTTTGTCTTCCCCTTTCCACCAAACTGTTTCGGTTTCTTTTCTGGATGCAGTTTACAACAATGTTCTTCATCATGAATACTCTTCTTGCAATGAATGCAAGATGGTTTTCCTCCTTCTCTCGTCACTCTAGTGGTCTTCTTGTCCTTCCTTTTTAACTTCTTGAAATTATTTTGTGGGAAATTGGAAGGTTTCTTCGTGGGATCTTCTTGAACATGTCTCCCCCTATTCTCAAGGTGAGTGGCTTGTACACAAACTTCGTCAAGACTATTGGGATTAAACAAGAGCAAAGTATGATGAATATAACTGTGCAGTGCGGAAATATACTTCATTAAAGTTTCATAAGAATCCAAAGGAATGTTCAATGCTAGAGATTTATTCCTAAATTCTTCTATGAAACTTTGTATAGTCTGACCTTTACTCTGCCTCCAATTTTTCCATTCCATCAGTGCTTTATGTAAATACCCTAATGGATAGAATTGATTCCTTATCTCTATTTTAAATTCCAACCATGAGGAAAGAATATTACCACACTTAATTATGTCACATAGCTTGCTTTCCCACCATACGAGAGCGGTTCCTTCCAACCGAAGAGAAGCCAGATTCACTTTAACTTCCTCTTTGTCAATATGTTGAACACGAAAATATACTTCAACCTGTCAGATCCAATTATCCATCTTTTTAGGATTAGCATCTCATTAAATATAAGTAAAACAAACTTTTTAATAATGGTTTCTTAAAAGAGGCTTTATGGTTAGAATTTTGAGAGTGATGATAATGCTTAGAGGAAGAAGAACTAGAACTTGAAGGCAAATATGGAGGCTCAAGAGGATCTCCTCCAGCCCCTTGGTTTACCAAAGCATCATCATCTAGTGGTGCTTCCTCTTTATTCCCTTTCTTCTTCATCCTCTTCTCGTAATATCCATACATTTGTTTGACCATTTCTGACATGCAATAAAAGACCATGTGAAAGTTTTTCTCATGTTCGTCACGCTTGTCCTCTTCTGCCATCTTCTTCCTTCAGGATGCACGACCAAATTCAGTATAGAAAGTATTAAGAGTTCCTTCACCCTGCTTATGCTTGGCCCTATTAATCATTTATACTCAACAATTCAAGTCAAAGACGACTGCTATGATACCAACATGATCCGAGATCTTTTCATCTGGTGACTTATTAAAGAATCGTATTAAATGAGAATAAACAAAAGTACACCATAAAGAAGGAAAATCTCAAAAGGAAAGAGACCTAAGCATGAAATATGAACACAAAAACTTGATAACGGAGTTCGTCCTTGGTGGACTATGTCTTCGGGTCCTTCTCTCAAATGGGTAGGTCTTTTTATTAACTCCATAAAAGAATTGGGAAAAATACATAAGTATACCTCATTCTAGAGTTAAGCTACATAATCTTTGCTCATATCAGAAAACTAACACCACCACTACGTTTGTGGCGTCGTTTTACCTAAAAATGACTATCTTCATGCCTCGATTTGAGTCTGACACTTTCATGCCCAAGAGACACCCCTGCCTCGGTTTCTATGCCAATGCCTCTGCAATAAATGACTGGATTGTCTCGAAATATGTGCCCAATCTCGAAAACTGTGAGCAAATATGTACAAGATCCATATGGACACACCTGGTCTCACATGTATCCTATCTCCGAATGCACTGGCGAACACCCCTTTATATAGAAAAATGTGGAGGTTTTATGCAATAATAAGCCCATTGGTGGAGTGGTTATCGTATGCTATATTAAGTCATTGGTTAGTGGAGGTCCTGAGATCAACTCCAGTGGACATCGCTTATTTTGGAATTACTTTATAATGGTTGGAAGACGGCTAAACTTGGCGGCGATGGTTACATCTAGCGGAACATGCCAGATATGGCGGAATGCTGCTAAAAAGATGGCGAAGATTTTGGCGCACAGTTGGTGGTTACTAAAATGGCAGAGATTCTATATGTGGCAGGACCTCTTCCATATTTGGAGGGGTCCTGCCATTTATATATATATTTTAAATTCAGTCACGGGGCGTCATTGTGCATTTGTACGCTACCATGTGGTAGCCCATGACTAGGCCACATGGAAACCAAGCATTGGCCCACGTCACCTCACTTGCAAAGTCATCCTACCACATAAGCCTACCACGTGTGTATGGATGCCATATCATCCTGCCACTTGTCATACAAATGCCACATGGCACTTTTTCATTGGTCCACATGTCGGCCTAAAAAGTCCAAATTTGAGTGACATGTGTACTAGTACATATGACCAAATTTGCGACAGTTTTTCGTTGATATTGCCACACTTACCCATCGCAATTTCCATGAAAGCCAAGACTTTTTTTCGTCGCTATATCCACAATCCAAGTGTGTGTGGAAACATCGATGAAATTATCTCTCCACATGTCATCACCATCAAGATAGGTTAACCCTATGCATCGTCGCAATTATGATGAAACTTCGTCACAATTACAATGAACAACCATGGAAATTACGACGAAACTTCGTCACAATTACAACAAAAATTTATTCCAAGCTAGAAACTTACGATGCAGATGATGTATGTGCGACGCAAAACCATGGCAACTTGCAACGAAAATTTGTGGCAATAACGACAAAAATGTATCTCAAGACCAAACTTACAACGCAGATGTTGTATGTGCGATGCAAAACCGTGGCAACTTCCGACGAAAATCCGCGGCAATAGCCATGAAAATGTATCTCAAGGTCAAACTTACAATGTAGATGTTGTGTGTGACAAAAAACCGTGGCAAATTGCGATGAACTTTCGTCCCTATTGCCATGGTTGTTCAAAATAAAAATTTGTTTTCGACGAACTAGCATCAATATTGCGATGAAGACTTTAAGTTTAAAAAAAAAAATACACAAGATATGGTATCACCACATTACATTGTAATATGGTATACCATATTACAATGTAATATGGTAATTCCATATTACAATGTAATATGGTAATGCCATATTACATTGTAATATGGTATACAATTGTAATATTGTAATATTCTATTGAAAGATGGATGTTAGATAAAATGTGTAGATCTTTTAGATTGAACAAGATTATAGTATATATATATATATATATATATATAT
>ML783442.1:180817-192641 GCA_009831015.1 Picea engelmannii | reverse complement strand
GCCTTACAAATGCACCTTCCACATTCCAAGGGTTGATGAATTCCATTTTCAAGCCCTTCCTTCGAAAATTTGTGTTAGTATTTTTTGATGATATACTAATCTATAGCAAGTCTTGGGAGGATCATATGTGACATGTTGACAAGCTGCTACAACTACTAAAGGAGAAACAACTACATGCCAAACCATCCAAATGTTTCTTTGGAGTTAAGGAGGTAGAGTATTTGGGTCATATTGTATCTCATGAAGGTGTCAAGGTTAAGGCCATGATGGACTGGATGATTCTCAAAACATTGAAGAATCTTAGAGGATTTTTGGGTTTGACATGTTACTACTGCAAGTTTTCTCAACACAATGGAAGAATATCGACACCTTTAATGGAACTAACTAAGAAGGATGCATTTTCATGGACTCCAGAGGCAACTAAATATTTTGAACAACTTAAAGAGGTGATGTGCAAATCTCCTTTCTTGACCACTCCAGACTTCACAAAAAAAAATATTGTGGAATGTGATGCCTCGTGAAATGGAATTGGTGATGCCCTAATGCAAGAAGGAAGGCCCTTGGATTTTGAAAGTCGACCACTCAATGGAAAGGACTTACAAAAACCCATTTATGATAAGGTGATGATGAAAATACTACATGCATTGAAGAAATGGCATCCTTACCTAATAGGTAGGCACTTCAAGGTCAGAACAGATCATGATAGTCTTAAATACTTCTTGGAACAAAGACTATCTTCAGAAGAACAACAAAAATGGGTAACCAAGATATTGGGTTATGATTTTGAAATCATCTATAAAAAGGGGAAGAAAAATGTTGTGGCAGATGCACTCTTAAGAAATGATGAAGATGTTGAGGCCTTTCTCTGTGCTATCTCGATCATCCAACCTAATTGGATAATAGAAGCAAGGGATGAATGGAAGAATGACGAAAAAGTGTGGACTCCCATTCAAAGGTTGCAGCAGGATTCCAGTGCATCAAATACATTTACATGGAAAAATGACTTACTATGGTACAGATATCTCTTATACTTATGTAAGAAATCCCAACTCAAACAAAAGGTACTATTGGAATTTCACACCACTCCAGTAGGAGGGCACTCGGGATTTTTGAAAACCTACCATAGGGTCAAGAAGGATTTTTTTTGGGATGGCCTAAAAACTAATATTCAAAGGTTTGTGGAAGAATGTTTGGTTTTCCAACAAAATAAGGTGGAAACAATTAAGACCCCAAGTCTTTTACAACCATTATCCATCCCAAGTCAATGTTGGGAGGAGTTTTCCATTGATTTCATCACAGGGTTATCGAAGTCTGAAGGAAAGAGTGTCATCATGGTGATTGTTGATGGACTAACCAAGTACGCACACTTTTGTGTACTCTCTTATCCCTTCAAAGCCAGTACAGTTGCCACTGCATTCATGGAGATAGTTCAAAAGCTACATGGCAGCCCAAAGATTATTGTAAGTGATAGATATCCCATGTTCACTGGACATTTTTGGACAAAATTATTTTCTTGTTTGGGTACTCAATTGGCTCATAGCCCATCCTATCATCCTCAATCTAATGGACAAACCAAGATAGTGAACAAATGTCTGGAAGGCTACTTTCATTGCATTGTCTCTGATAAACAAACACAATGGTTCAAATGGTTACCCTTGGCAGAATGATGGTATAAAAACTCCTTTCATACTGCAACAAAAATGACACCATTTATGGCACTCTATGGATACCACCCTCCTTCCATCACTTCTTCTCTAAAATAAAAATATAAGGTTCAAGTAGTGGAAGATCACATTGAGCATCAACAACAAGTTCTCCAAATATTAAAGGACAGCCTAACCATGTCACATAATCACATGAAACAACAAGCAGATCAACATCATAGTGAAAGAAGTTTTGAAGTAGGAGATTGTGTGTTTTTAAGACTACAACCATACAAACAGATGTCCCTCAAGCAAGCCAAGAAGGATAACAACTTGTCACCAAATTACTATGGCCCTTATAAGGTGTTGCAAAATATTGGTACTATGGCATACAAATTGGAGTTGCCTGCATCTTCACGAGTACACCTAGTTTTCCATGTTTCATGCTTAAAGAAGGTTATAGGTGATAAGATCCCAATTCAAAATATATTTCCATAACTTGATGAGGAAGGAAAAACCATATTGGATCCTGAAGCCATCACTGACACGAGAATTCTCCAGCTGAGGAATAGATCCATTTCAGAGTATCTCATTAAATGGAGGAAACTACCGGTTGAAGATTCCACTTGGGAAGATGAGTCTTTTATATAGAAGCATCCAGAGTTACTCAAGCGTTGTGGACAACACTTGTCTCAAGGGGAGGGGCATGTTAAGCCCTAAATAATGGCTCATTACCCCTTAATTGGGGCATATTACATTAGTAATGTTATTTTGTTTATGTCGGATTTAGTCCATTAGTTGTAATTATACCTCCTAATTGGATTTATGACGGCTTTGGTTCTTAACGGTAATGGGTGCAGTGATAGAAGGGAAATGTATGTATTACCTATGGGTGCCTCTGAAGAGGGTGAGTTGGACCTTGTCATGGATGCAAATGTTTCCAATCCCATTCATGCCTTTTATCTTTTATTCTTATTTATTTTATTTCAAGAAGCTAGTTAGGGGAAACTTCCCTGGCGTGGTGACCAGTGGTGGCAATGTTACCCACAAGCATTTTACGGAAATGAGAAGGCTGGATCGTGATGAGACCCCCTTTCTCTTGGTTATTCGACCAAGAGACACTACCCTGGCATGGTGATTGGTTGTTGGTAGTGTCATACCACTACATGCCCATGGACCTAATAGACGGGCTTGTGATGAGACCCCCCATCCTCCAACTAGGTCTTGATTTATTATTTTTTTACGGATCCCTTTGTTTGTTACAGAGAATCTTTTTGTTGCTTTCTTGGGGATCCCTGGGCTAAGCATCTCAAGGTTTCATTCTTTTGGATTTTATCTTTTTCCAACTATTTTTACCCTCTGGGACTTTAGCCCCTTCTTCCCACAAGGTAAGGTACAACCCTTAGATATTTGACCAACCCAATGGTCGTACCAGTGTAATGGGATGGATGAGTGGGAAAAAGATGAAAAGTGGTAAGTATGGTGGGAACAAATGATGACCTTTCTTGAATCCCCCCAGTGGCAACTCAAACTCTATGGGAACCAGCTTACAAGGGAATCCTTTCATTCCCCCCAGGTGTGTTCAAGTGGAAAGGCATAAGGTCCAAGAACATGTTAGAAGAAAAAAGAATTAAATGCACATATTCAAAAGTTTTGAGGATCAGAGTGACACATACCATGATACCCAGACTCATTACCTCATGGAGCAAGATCCATTTCTGCTACAGGATCAGGACGATGTGATGGATGTTTCTATTGATGACAAAGTGAAGGCGTTCAAGAAGAAAAGGATGGGCCCTCCAGGGCCATGCTTGAGTCGATATGGCTCTCGATACTCCATGTCTAGGACCTGTGGACCTTGAGAGATAACATCCTTAGTTATCCCTAGGCTAGGGGATAACATTTACTAATGAAGGAAGAATGCTTGGGTGTATTCAAGAGAAACTTTTAGTTTCATATGTGCTAATTTGGGATCATGATCATCCTGTAGCAGGAAGCACAATCATGTTGCAATAATGAATGAGAATGAATAAGCCATATGGTGAAAAGGTTGGTTGAACTCCAATACACCATGGAAAAGTGCTTTTCATAAAGTGTGGCAAACTGGAAATCAATGCAAGGGTGCATTGGGTATGAATGTGGCAATGAATATTGGTACATTTATTAAATTCATTTGATATTTGAATTGCATTTGGAAAATTTAGTATCTTGAAAGGATGCATATGTAAATAATGGTATTTAATTTTGCATTGTACCCTTGAATAGATGAAATGACTTGGACTGTTAGTATGCATAGTTTTTAAAATATAAAGTGCATGAAAACTAACAATTTGTTTGGTTGAGGAATATTGAAATTAGAAAAGGGTCTTGGATATGGCAGTGTTGTAAGCTCATAAGGAAGTCCAATTTTTTGTTGAGCTAAACTGCAAGGAATGGCATTTCCTTTTTGAGAAAGTGAATTTGATTTTTAGTATGCACAGTTCTGAAATTGTTTGTGAGCCAATGCAAGTGTGTGATGAAAATATAATGTGCATGAGAACTAACAATTTGTTTGGTTGAGGAATGTTGACATTACAGGAAGAAAGTTTCTTGGATACGACAGTATTGTAAGCCCATAAGGAAGACAAATTGCCTATTGATCCAAATTTCTATGGGAAGAAAAGTCCCATACTTGTGAATCTAGTTCCAGTGCGGAACAAATATGAAACTAAATGTGGAATTTGGAAATCTGTGTGTGACATATTTGAAAGAAAATGTTGAATTTGAAATTGAGGATAATATCTCATAATTTTTGTATAACTGTGATACATGTGAGACAAAAAGATATGTCTAGGGAGGACAGCTGAAAGTTGTCAAAGATGGAAAGCATGAAAAAGGCTACTGTTGAGACATGAAAACCCTGTGGTAAGCCATGATTTCCCTAGAATATGTTGTGTTTTGGTAACACAATCCAGAGGGACGCCTCTGTAGATAAATTTAGAGGGATGCCTCGATTGTAAGGCTCAATGAAGTCTCTAGAAATATTCTTGGCGAGAAATCCTTTGCAAGGAAAGATGGATCTCCCAACATACTGTATATCAGAGAAGGGGATTCCTGAGCCTAGCCTGGAGGGTGAGTGACCACAAGGAAGAGAAAACCTTGATAATTATCATAAACTATTGATTGGGATCATGCACACAATGGGTATGCAAAGGGAAAATAGTGAGCCAAGATAACAAGACATCCATGTGGATGCAAATGCATGAACTACACAAATAATTTTTGTGCTAGATTATGAAATTTTCCTCTTGAATTTTGAACAACAATAAGATGTTTTCGCATCAAATTGTGATAAATATACTTGTTGTCCAAAATTATTGAAGGTGGGTGACGAAGTCCAAGGGTATGGAAAGGACCTGACGAAGAAAGAGGATCAAGATTTGTGAAGCAGCTAAATTACAAAGGCATGACATGTGTTACTGAGAAACAACACCGAGGACGGTGTTCCTTTTTAAGGGGGAGGGTATTGTAGGTGAATCCCCCTGTGGACAAGTGGATTCCCTCTTGGTCTCTAGACTCCTAAGTCCAAGACAAAAATGTGTGTAACATGGACACTGACATCCTTTTATATATAATCAAGCTAGTGAATGAAAGAGAAGGAGAAAGATATGTGCCTTATTATCAACGTTTGTCCTTGCAACGTCTTAGCTGAGCTTCGATCCTGAGCTCCTTGATAGATCTTATAGGACAAACAAAGATACAATGGACTTCCTACTCTACTGAGATTAGCTCAATCATAGATCCATATACTGCAAACAAACTCATATGGAACAAGCATAAGTTTGAAATAAACAGGCCAAGCATTGATTATTAATGAGAACAAGTAAAAGTACTTACAATCCTTTGAATGAAGGTGCAACATCTTCTTCCAATTCTCCTTGTCCAACCCCTTTGCTCAAGTAATCTACACTTATTTCTTTGATGACATCTCACTCATGAGATCATAAGTTTCACATCTTCGGTCTTTTCCATGTACCTTTCACCATGAGAAGGCCTAATTATATAACTTTGGAGAGGTCCAACCACTTGAGAGATATTTGGGATAAGTTGAGGATTCCTCTCCTTCATTTGAGGATCTTCCCTAATATCATTCCTTGACCATCTATTCGAATCCAAACACCTTCAAGAATTGAGGGATTGTTCCCTGATTTGCCTCAACAAACCCAAAATTTGCTAAAAAAAGGGTAGCGCTCCCCCAAAAGGGTGCACAAGGTGCTCAAACACTCCCCCAAAGAGGCTCAGGGAGCGCCAACACTCCTTGACAGTGGGTAGGGGAGTGCTCCTCTCAAAAATCCATTTTTTAGTAGTTCTTTTAGTGGAAAAAGGTTTGTACTCCCTGTCAAGTGACTTCTCTTCTTCAAAACTACTATTTGGGGTGTCTTAAGTGTCTTTGTGATGTTGTTAGAGGAACAACGTAGGGAAGATAGCAGTATGATGTTTTTGACACTTGCAACACTTGTAGTCAAGATGCGACACTTGTGAACAAGATGCGACACTTACAACACGTGTAATGATGACACTTGCGACACTATTGAAGTGAGTAATTTTGATGTGTAACAGATTGCCCCCCAAAGTATGAAGTTAGAAGACGATGATGAACGAAGTACTCTGTAGAATTTTTCAAGCAAGGGTATGGACACAGAGAAACCAGAAAAATCTTCACACAACCATCAAACAAATATTATGACATGTTTCAAAACCCAAGGCAGGCATACTTGTGCTTGAGTGATAAAGACTTTTTAGGTATGGCTGTCATAAAATACACTGCGGGTCCATAATTATATTGAAAAAATGGTATATCCACTACAGATACAATGTGGATCTATACTCCTATGACCCGAACTGGTCATAGCCATGAAGAATCCATAATGGATCTACGAGACAAAAAGACATAGCCATGACCAATACAAAGTGGATCTATGTAATAGTATATATGTCATAGTTCAAAAGAACTCCTTCACAACCCGGGCAAAGTATACATAAGAGTGAAAACCTCAACCCAGGGTCTTCTTACCGATCTCAATGTAGTACAAATATAACCATGTGAATAGATGTCCTGATGTCGAACATGGTAGAAACCACTTGATTAATGGTCAATGATGTAAACCGTTAACAAGCGCGAGGGAGATCACCATTAATGTCAATGATTCCAAAGGTACTCTAGTACATTCTGACAAATGTGAATGAATGAGATGAAGTCAAACATCCGTGGAATCATCTTATCAGGGATCAATGATGTAAATCCACTGTCGAACATGAGGAGGCCTGCCATTGAGGCATGCAGGTCCCAAGGTACTAACTAGTTTCTAAGTCTAACTCCTGGATAATGTGCTGAAGTTGACAGGAATAGACGCGTCGAAGGAGGGCCTTGAAGTATCCCCCATCAATGACACGAAATTGACACAGAGTTATAATTGGTAGATCAAATGAACATGGAATGACATGGGTATTGAAACAAGATATTTGTGATGGTTGACTCTCGAAGTAGATACTTCCCTTGAACACTAAAGCACAACAATAGAAACTTGACATGGACCAAAACTTGATGATGCAGTGGATGTTGTGACTTTCGTCAGGTGACCCAAAGGAGTAAAAGAAAATCAGAGTATTGGCTCAGTGCAAAGGTTCAGCAGATTAAAATGAGTGAAAAAAAAAAGTTTTGTGTTCAAGGGTGACCATAAGAGCTGCTAGTAGTGTTCTCAAAAAACTGCTTGGCTTGATTCTTTCAATTTTTCCCCCATCCAGATAGACAAGTACCTCTTTTTAATTTAATGAGCTCGAGGAGGGTAACACATGCTTGATATGACTCACCTTTGGTAAGTCCCTCTTCCTTTGTTTATCAAACTAGAAGAATTAAGGGTTCGGTCCCGTATGGGCCCTTCAATGTATGATTGTTTAACGAGTCAAGAGAAGGTAAACTCAGTGGTTTTTCATATTTAGAGAGTCTGAAAACAACTTAAAGATGACTCCAATGTTGTCCTTTTTCGTAATGTTAGTCTCGCAAGGCCAAAAAAGAGATAAATTATCACTTGAAAGACGCCCTTTCAAACCTTTTAATGAGTGGGAAAGGAAGAAAGATCACTTGACAATCTTTTCATGTTTAGAGAGTCTGAAAAGAGCTTAAAGACGACTCCAGGGAGTTCCTTTTTCATTTATCCATGCAGGTCCTAAAAATAGATTAAATTTTACCCGGTTGCATTCTCATGGATTTACGAGCACAAGAAAGAAAAAAGACTAAGCTCAGTATGCCCCTAGCTTGAAAGCTAGTGGCTTAACTCCAGAATGATCATCAAAGGCTGGAGACATACACTCCGAGCTTCAATTCATTCACCGACTTTGAGTTTGTCACCAATTTCTCTACTAGATGGAGAAAAAGGATAAGGGTGGATGAAATGAAGGTTCAAGAGAGGTGATTGTTTCATTTTTTAACGAGATTGACATAGAAAAAGAACTATGCTCAGGGATCTAGGTTCAATCCCCAGATTGTATTTTCATTTTTTAACGAGCTTGCCACAGAGAGAAAAATTATGCTCAAGGCTTATGTTTCATTTTTTAACGAGATTTCCACAGAGAAGAAAATTTTTTCTCGTGACCTCTATTTCATTTTTTAACGAGCTTGCCACGGAGAAGAGGAACTATGCTCATGGACTCTTCTTGATCATGGTTTCCAAGAGAATAACGCTATGGAAGGACACCACGTCAAGGGACAAAACTTGGTCATGGCTTCCAAGAGATCTTCACTAGATGGAAGAAAATCACTTTGGAAGGAACACATGTCGAGGGTCACAACAGGGGTAGGGAGATCAAACTCCAATAGCCCTACCAAAGATATCACGATGTCAACTACCGGATCCAAATCATCGGAAGTTGAAGGCATGGGAGACGATAGAAAATTGACATCATGAGGGGAGATAGAGTGTATATATTCCTGAATTTATTCACGAGGAGGAAGAAAAGAGGATCGATGATGGTTATCATCTCAAGGCTCATCAATGTTCAACATTTCCATAAGAGATTCATCCGAGGGAAAAATTGGGGAAATGTAGTTGATCATAGACGATGAGGAACGTAACCATGATGGCATCAAGTAACTGTTGGGTGCCAATAGATGTTGGTCATCTGAAGAGGGAGAAGTGGATTGGATAGAAACGTATGATGTTTCAGCTGGACTAAGTGGCATGGTGTCACCTAGTGCATCAAATTCCAATGGACTAGGTACAATCCAAGGGTTAGATGATTCCAAAGATTGATAAGCCAGAGATGATTCTAGAGATGATTCCAAATATTGGTGGAAATATGATGTGTAGTCGGTGGAAGTGGTGTAGAGAAGGTACCCATGAGGCTAGAATCTTTCAGTAAGCCAACACCAACACTTTCATACGTGATATTTTGGTCTCCCAAGAAATGAATGTTGTTGGTAGTGGGAGCGCGAGCATTGGTCGTGCAGAAATCCAACTGATCAACAGTGACAATTTTACCTTGATGGGGAAATTGCACACATCGAAATACTGATGAAGAAATGACAGTCATAGCATAAAACCAACTTCTTCCAAGTAACAAGTTGTAATTGAGGGGAGCATCGACCACCTCGACATCAATAGTGACAGTTTTTCCACCCAATTGGATGGGCAAGGACTGTAAAATCCCATGGGGATGGAAACCTCACCCATCGAAGGCACACAACTTCGTTGGGGATTTGTTAAGTGTGGGTGATTTTAAACCTTTCCAACATGCTAAAGACATGACACAAGTTGAGGCTCCCTCATCCATAATAGTTTGATGGATTTGTTGATTGTGAATAACAACATCAACATGGAAAGCAAGTTGGTGGGAGGGTCGAGTCGTATAATTGTTCAGGTTAAACATGATATGGTTGGACGACTTAGGATCAACAGTGCCAATAGTGGCCAAGAGAGTTCTACGTTGATTGGGGTAGTGTTGTAGAACTTCTAATGCAGACATAACACACGGTGCTTGAGCCAAATCTTCAACAATGTTATAGTTCTAGGTGGCACATGAACTAGGATTAAAGGTAGATTTATGGATAGTTCTCTTAGGAGGGCGTAAGATAGATTCAAGCGTAGGTTTCTCAATATGAAGTGGTCCAGATGGAGGAATAACGGAGGACAGTGATGGATCTTGTAAAGTACCGGTATCGTTAGTGACCTTTCCTTTGTTAGGGTTACCCGGTGTATCGTATGTCTTAGAGAGAGTGGTCAAATTAGTCCCATTAAACATATAAATATGTGCACTCATTGAGGCCTCATCATGAGAATGGCTAGAAATTCCCTCAAGAGAGGGGGTTTGAGCAACCATGGATTGTTTTTGTGGAAAAGGATGAGTAAGCATAGCGGGTTGTGAATTTCCCTGGAAAATTTTGGCCACTTCATTGCGATGTGGACAGTCTCAAGTGTAGTGATCGTCACCACAAATGATACACGAGAATTTTAGTTTCCATTGTGGTTTCTTTTCGGTAGCAGGTGTTTGAGCTTGATTTTTTGGTTGTTCATTATTATTGGTATTTTTTTATTTATTATTCGTCTTCTTCTTACCTCCGAATTGTTGTGAAGGGGTAGATTGAACTGCATTCACCTCAGAGATCTAAGTTTGGGGGGAGGTATAGGAAAGTGTGGTCGATTGGGAAGTAGATTGAGTTTTGACCGAACCGATAACACCGTCTGCATGATATGAGGATGACGGCTTGGATGGATCAGTATTAGCTCGAGAAGCATTTAGAAGTAAATAATACAAAGTACCAGATTGGGAATAAACCAAATCTAAGTATTGAACCTGAGCAATGGTTTCTTCCTCAGTGATTGTACCACCCATAGAGACATCGCGAGCGATCGGGGGTAAAAGTGATTTAGTAAACCATTCTGCCAATAATATGTCACAAATGATTACCTTGATCATCCTTCGTTGTCGTCTCCACTCATGAATATGGTCAGAGATATGCATAGAGTTAGTTTGATGAAGGGAGGTCAAGAGTTCAGTACCCATCTCGTAGCGAATAGGTAGTTGAAAGTGTGTGAGGAAAGACATGGAAAGGGAGTTGAAATCATGAAAAGAAGCACATGGTAGTTCAATATACCACTTTGATGCAGAGCCCGTAAGTGTTTGCTAGAAAAGATGCAAACGTATAGAATCATCCATGAGGGAGTTTGATGAACACCACAAATGGAAAGTCATCACATGGTTATTTGGATCTTCTCCATATTTTCCATCAAATTTTGGAATATCAGAAGGAAGTTTAGCTGGAATAACTGGCCAAACCGGTGAATGAAAAATAGGATCATTGGTCAACTGAGACAAGTCTGGGAGATCTAGAGTCACAAGGAAAGGTAGTTGTCGGTTAATTTGCAGATGATACTGGTGTGACATAGGAACACTAGTAGGACCATAAAATGGGTTAGGTGGATAGTTGTAACTAGTAGGTCTTCCTACATACGATTGTTGCTGACCAGGATAAACAAGATTCGATGATGGCTGAGAAACACTTGCATAACCCAGTGGGTTATGAGCATTATAAGCCGAGTTATTTGTTTGCCTAGAAAGAGGATGAACATTGTGCCCTTTAGGTGAGTAAGGAGTAGATCCCAGAGGTGGATACACATTAGACCCATGGGGAGGATAAGGTTGTTGTCCTTGAGGACTCCAGGTGGTGTTTGGGATGCCGCTTGGATAAGGTTGTCCATAAGATGGTCCAGAAGGAATAGGATTTGATACTCCTTCTTGTGGGTTATTATCAGAGTTCCCCCCAACATGGGGTTGGGTAAATGTGCCTCTGGAAGATACTCCCTAGGATTGTTGTTTAAGGATAAATTCGTGAGTGCGGACACAGACCAATCTCCCCAGATCCACCTGGATCTGGAACAAAACGTGACAGAATACTACTCTTTCCCTAGATCTAGCTATTGAACGAACCAAGAGAAATGGATAGTGTACATACCTTATGAATGCTCTCCTTTAATCTCTATTGTTCCTTGCTCTGCTCTAATTCTCTTGTGTTGTCCAATCACAACAACACAAACCAATCACAGCAAAGGCATTAATATATTCAATACCTAGTCCATACATGTGATCAAGGAATCATGTAATAAGATGACATCATCATTATGGGAAAGGGACATATTCATGTATTG
>ML783442.1:155569-174217 GCA_009831015.1 Picea engelmannii | reverse complement strand
CCATGATTGTCCTGTTCATCCTTTCTAACACACCATTTTCTTGTGGTGTTCTTGGAACTGTCTTCTCTCTACGAATCCCATGGTATGAATAGTAATCATCAAACTCCTTGCTGCAATATTCACCTCCATTATCTGATCTGAGATACTTCAACTTTTTTCCTGGATCATTCTCAACCAAAGCTTTCCATTTCTTAAAAGTATCAAAAACATCAAATTTTTGTCGAACGCAATAAACCCAAGTTTTTCTAGTTGCATCATCAATAAAAGTAATATAATAATGAGAGCCACCAAGAGATGATACATGAGATGGTCCCCATACATCTGTATGCACAAGCTCTAACCTTTCACTCTTCTTTTCTTTTCCGACTTTGAGAAATCAGACTCTCTTATGTTTTCCATAAACACAATGTTCACAGAAGTCCAAATCAATTTGTTTAAGATCTGGCAACAAATTTCTTTTGTGAAGTATCTGCATCCCCTTCTCACTCATGTGTCCAAGCCTATGATTCCACAGTGTCGTATCCACTCCTGTAAAATCTAAAGAGATAGAAGAGTCAATATTACCAATACATAAATACAATGTACCTACCTTCTCTCCTTTTGCTATCACCAATGATCCTTTGATGACCTTCCACGTCTTATCTGTAAATATGGATAAACAACCTTCACTTGCCAACTACCCTGTTGAAATTAGATTTTTCCTTAAATCTGGAACATGTCTTACCTCTTTCAACAACCATTGGTTTCAATTGCGTTGCTTTATTTTTACCTTTCCCATTCCAAAAAAATTTCATGGTGCATCATCACCCAAATGAACCTGTCCAAAATCACCTTGAACATAATCTAGAAAATGTTTCCTATGGGGTGTGGCATGAAATGAAGCCCTTGAATCTACTACCCAAGACTCAGAAATATTATCTACAAAAAGAATCAAAGCATCTTGTAACACATCACCTGTTACATTTGCTTCATGATTTCTCTCATGTTTTCCATCTCTTTGTTTCTTTGGAGCTCTGCAGTCTTTCTTCAAATGTCCTTTCTTCCCACAATTCCAGCACTCTATCTTTCCAAGTCTGGATTTGGATCTGCCCTTCCTAGAATTCCCACGGTTCCCGAAACCCTTTCCTCTATCCTTTTGTCTTCCCCTGTTCTCCATGTTCAACGCATTTCCTGATGTCTCACCTGTACTTTTCCATCACATTTCCTCACTAAGGATAACACCAACAACATCATCAAATTTTAAAGTATTTGAACCAGAGACAGAGTTACTTACAGCCATGACCAAGCCATTTCATCTTTTTGGAAATGAGCACAAGATTAGAAGAGACCTAACCTCATCATCAAAGTCCACTTTTACAGAACTTAGTTGATTAGTAACTGTATTAAATTCATTTAAATGATCTGCAACAAACCCACCTTCCGACATCTTCATATTAAATAATATCTTCATTAGAAATACCTTATTGGACGCTGAGGGTTTTTCATACAATTTGGCCAACGCATCCATCAAACCCTTCGTTGTCTTTTCTTTGGAAATATTGAAAGTCATCGACGCTGCCAAGCTCAGCCGTATCATTCCTAGAGCCTTTCTGTCAAGAATCTCCCATTCTTCATCCTTCATAGACACTGGCTTCTTTTCTATTCCGCCCAATGGTATCCTTCTGATATAAGTAGTCTTCCATCTGCATCTTCCATAATTGGTAGTTTTGGCTGTTAAATTTCTCAACCCTAAACTTTCCATCTTCTGACATTGCTCCCACTTGAACCAGGAACCCTCTTTTCCTGCGAGTTACCTTTCTCTCTGATACCAATTGTTAGAAAAATAGGACCACAGAGCAATAAAATAAAACAAATGCAGAAACAAAACATAGAATATACACAATACAAGAGTGACATAGATTTATGTGGTTCACCCAGTGTGGGCTACATCCACCAGAGAAATTGCTAGGTCCTTCCTTTGTTATTATCCAACAAATGAAGGGATACAACCTACAGCAAAACCCGTTGTAACTTCCTCTTCTTTCTCTCACAATATCCTCTCTCAGAATACAATACTCATCATCCACCATAGCCGCAATACATTTACCTCATAAAAGAGGGTTGCCTTCTAGGGAAAAAAACCCTAACATAATATCTATCATTAGATCTATGACCTTATAATGAACGGTCCAGATTTACAATGAAATTACAATATACATTTACAAGGCAATTTTCCCTTCGAGGGCTTCGCCCCTGAACCCCCGCTGGGGGCCCACTTGCCCCTAAACCCCCCAGCTGGGGGGATAGGCCCCTTGGACCCTGTAGAGGGGGTACCCCCCCTCTACACTCGCCCACGTGGAAGAGTGTACATACTTCTAGGGTGTAAACACTTTATGGGGTATAAACATGTCTGAAATTAAAAGACTTATGAATAAGGAAGATAATCAGGCTCCACAACCAACACCTTTCACCATCAGAAGGCCTCCTTATATAAATTTGGAGAGGTCCAACCACTTGAGAGATATTTTGGATAAGTTGAGGATTCTCTCCTTCAGTTGAGAATCTTCCCTAAGATCATGCCTTGACCATCTATTCGAATCCAACCACCTTCAGGAATTGAGGGATTCTTCCCTGATTTGCCTCAACAAACCCAAAATTTGATAAAAAAAGGGTAGGGCTCCCCCAAAAGGGTGCACAAGGCACTCAAACACTCCACCAAAGAGGCTTAGGGAGCTCCAGGACTCCCTGATAGTGGGTAGGGGAGTTCTCCTCTCCAAAATCCATTTTTTAGTAGTTCTTTCAGTGGCAAAAGGTTTGTACTCCCTGTCAAGTGACTTCTCTTCTTCAAAAATAGTATTTGGGGTGTCTTAAGTGTGTCTTAAGTGTGTCTTTATGTTTTTCGTTAGAGGCACAACATAGGCAAGATGGCAGTATGATGTTTTTGACACTTGCAACACTTGTAGTCAATATGTGACACTTGTAGACAAGATGCGACACTTCCAACACTTGTAATGACGACACTTGCGACACTATTGAAGTGAGTAATTTTTATGTGTAATAGAGGGGATTGTAATACCCATGTTTTCCCCAGCTTGTAATTAATAATTACTTATGATTACCATGCTATGGAATGTGAACAATGTAAATGTATTATTGTTTAGATTTCCAAAAAATTGACTGTGGGGATGAAGCCTTGAAGTACTGGACATGATATCACTAGAGGAAAGAGTGAGGAAATTGTAGGGAGGGTTCATTATATCAAATGACCCAAATTCTCCTTACTGAAATAATAAACCTCATCTTGATCCCAAAGTAGAATCAGTTAATGAAACAAGGATTGGTGGTTGAACAATCAACTACCCCAATTAATTGAAGCATGGAGGATCTGGTTGAGGACATAGAAAATTGTCATCTCAAAGTACCACAGAATGCAGTTTCCTACAGGTCCATATTGATCTGAGTTCCTTATGATAGAAGGAACGGGATAGGTCTAGAACCTCCTTGGGGAAAAAGGAGAGGGCATGCAAGAGAAGAGGATATACCATTCAGAGAGAGGAAGAGTGCATGAGGCTCTCCGGCTAAGAAGAAGAACTGAAGGATTAAGTTTTTCTGGTTACTGAAAGAACTAGAGGAGAAATTCGTTCTCTGATGAACAAAATAGCTAAAATGAATGCACCAGCATGTGAAATACAAAGATCAAATAACTTGTGGAAGAGTTTTGAAATGGATCATAGAAGACCTAAAAATCAGACTGGACAAAAATAGGGTCACAGACTTGGTGTTGGCTGGAAAGAAATTGGTGTTGGAAGGAGAGGGCGTCGAGGGATAGTGTAGTTGTGAAGGGACTCTCTTGCATAAAGGAAATATAGATGAGAAGACATATGATAAACCCCATGGAGTCCCTGAGCTCAGTGGGGAGGAAGGGATACTTCTACTGCTTCCAGAGAGGTGGAGAAGAGTAATCTCCCTGACACCTTTCTTGAATTTGGAAAGAGAACCCAGAAAACATGACCTGAGAATAAGGTTGCAAGATTGATGCTGAGAGAGCACCTGATAAACCTCGTAGAGGTTGTGACAGAGAGAGGATCTCTGAGAAATTTGTAGAATTTTCCCTAGTGATATCATGGCTTGTCACAGGGGTGATATCATGGTTGGGTGGAGAGGTTAACACCCACATTCAATTGGCTGGCTGCAACTTGTAATAGATAAGTATTCTCATACCCTTTGAAATTTAACTGTAACTATAAATTAAGGTTGAATATCCTGTGAACATTTCAGGGATGTGCATGCTTGTTTGATGATTAGACTATTTTTCTTTATTTTACTTGATTGTGTATTTAAGCAAGTAAGGAAATATATGGTTTGAACATTATTTGTGCACTTAAATGCTTGAACCCACTGCAGTGGCTCAAATTAAAGGAAATAAACTATGATTTTGTTGACCATAGGCATAGTTTTGTGCATGCATGCCTATACTTCCAGTTGTTTTGGGTCTCCTGGAAAAAGGGTATGTTAAGCTCAGGAGAGGTAGTGCAAGGGTGCACAGAGATTATGCAAGTTGTGTAGAGGTTAAGAATTATGTAAGTTATAATTTCCAGGAGAAGTGAAAGAAGTGCACCCACACTTCATTAAAATTATTTGCAAGCTCAGAAGGTATAATGCTCGTAGAATGTAGACCAAGGCTGCACCCTATGAAAACCATGGTTTAAATCCCTTGTTGAAGGGAATAAGAGATGCGAACTACAGAAGAAGCCACAACAATCGTTGATCTGGATGCAAGGATAGATTTGGGTCATTGGATCATACCCAAAAAGGAGATAAGTTATTTGGGACTCTGGGAGTCTGGAGCTCCGGGGTGAATGAACATTGCAATGTTCTAAATGCAATGTTCTAAATGCGTCGAAGGTGACTTGTCAGACTGGTAACTTGATGGTTGACCAACAGTTGGAAATCATTTACCCGTTATCGTGGGATTCATTCCCTTGTTAAACCTCGATCCACTTCTCGGTCACGAAGTAATGCAAGCCATAGATCTGAGGATATTATGGATCTCCCCTGATCGTTAGATATACGTCATGGTCATTCTGACATTGACCACTCTAGCAGTAAAAAGGAAACTAAATAGAAAAATCTCTGAATGTCGAAGTCACGAAGCAACGAGGACCTTTGATTTGAGGATACTTCAGGATATCTCTTTTGACTATTGGATATAGACCGTGGTCAATCCAACACTGACCTCTTCGGGAGTAAAAAGGAAACTAAACAACAAAACCCCTGAATTTCGAAGTCACGAAGCAAAGAGGACCATCGATTGAAGGATACTTTGGGATCTCTCTTTTGACCATTGGATCTAGACCATGGTCAGTCCAGTGTTGATCAATTCAGGAGTAAAAAGGAAACTAAACAGCAAAACCCCTGAATTCCAAAGTCATGAAGCAACGAGGACCGTTGATTCAAGGATAATTCGGGACCTTTCTTTTGATCATTGGATCTAGACTAGGTCAGTCTGGCGCTGACTACTTCGGGAGTAAAAAGGAAACTAAACAGTAAAACCTGTAAATGTTGAAGTCACAAAGCGACAAGGACCATCGATTTGAGGATACTTTGAAACCTCTCTTTTGATTGTTGGATCTAGACCGTGGTCAGTCTGGCACTAACCACTTCGAGAGTACAAAGGAAACTAAACAGCAAAACCCTTGAATGTCGAAGTCGTGAAGTGATGATGGTTGTAGATCTAAGGATCCACATGGACCTATCTCGACCATTGAATAGAGGATATTGGAAGGTCAGTAGGAGGGAGTTCAGGACTTCGGAGTTCCATGCAATTCTACTGGTAGGAGAAGAAGGATGTTCTCAGAGATTGTTAGCTCGGAGTGACGTGGCATGTTGACTTTACCTAGGGTGATGTGAACCCATATTATGCATTCCATGTGTCATCCCAATTCATTTTTTTCATAGACCTTATGTGCCAAATGGAACTTGACACGTGTCACCCATCGATTGGGCCATGTGTGATCTCCAGTTTTTGCCACATGTCACCCCTTGGTTCATAGTTGCTTGACCTAATGGCTAATGGGACCTTAGGAATTTGGGAGTTCAGAACTATAAGAGGCCTAGGGTGTTATAATGTATGCTCCAATAGGGTCGAAGGTCGGAGCTATGTGGAAGGACCTTGGGACTTAAAGATTTTTAGGGGTATGTTCATAACAACACGATAAGGAACCTCACCAAAGTTCGGATCAATGTGGAAGGATTCTTAGGTTTCGGGACTCAGGAGGATATGTGAGTAGAGAAAAGGGGGTTCAGTGCCAGAGTTCCGAAGTGTCAAACGTCTAAATCCCTTAAGCCTATGCATTGAATGAGGGTAAATCTCAACTGTTGGATTTAATTGTGGATTTAATTGTGGATTTATATCCACCATAGATGCAGGATTTCTAGGGAACTTCAGGACTTCAGGACTCCAGGAATGTTTTAGACATGGACAAGAAGGACGAAGGTTCGAAGGCCTGGTAATCGTGAAGGCACGGGGAACATTCCCCATAACTGCCCCTCCAATGGCCATGTCATCGCTAAAGGATTACAAACTTGGTCGATTATGTTCTAGGTGGGATGGTACGAATGAGGTGAACCCACGTGGGTGCCACATGGCCTTTGACCAATGATGCCTGAAGAGCTTCATAAGGGCATAACTTCCAATCCAGAGCTCATATTTGAGCATGGTAACAGTCATTGGAAATCTCTTGACAAGCAGAAGATGATGGAGATCTCGGGAAGAGGATTTGAGATGATTGAGAAAAGTGAAATTTTTATACCCCATCCCTTAAAAAGGTACTTAGGGGTTGAGTGTGTTACATTAAACCACTAAAATCAGTTTGAGGATAGGGGTTGTGTAAACTCATTGTAGGATATCATTCACTAAATGAAGTTATATCGATTTCAACAGGATCATCTACAAAAACTCTGAAATGGTATAAATATATTGTTTTCTATTTAAAATATGGAAAATTCCCAAATGGCATGTCTCTCAAATAAAAAAGAGCACTAAATATGAAAGCAAACCAGTTTGTGTCGGTTGCCAAAATTTGGTTCCGTAGAAATTTTGATGGAATGTTGTTGAGATGTGTTGATGCAATAAAAGCTCAGAAGCTAATGGAAGAATTTCATGAGGGGATTTTTGGTGGGAAATTTTCACCTATATCTAATGCACATAGAATAATGGGAGAAAAATATTATTGGCCAATTATTTTCAAAGATTCATACTCAATGATAAGAAAAATTCATTTCTTGTCAAAACAATTCAGGAAAAAATAAGATGGAAACAATGCCTATGCAACCCATATCAATAGAAGAACCATTTACACAATGGGGATTGAATGTAATTGGGTTGATCAACCCAAAATCAAGCAAGGGCCATTCATATATTCTCACAACCACAAATTATTTTACAAAATGGCAAGAAGCAGTAGCATTAAATAGGGTTGATTCATATGAACTCATAAGATTCCTTAAAGAAAATATTCTAGCAATATTTGCAGTTTGAGAAAATTTTATCATAGATAATGGATCAATATTCATTGATTCAAATTTTACCAATTTTTGTGGAGAAATTGGTATCATAATGGGACAATTATCAAACTATTATCCCCAAGGAAATGATTTGGTTGAATCTACTAATAAGACTTTGATCCAAATCCTCAAGAAAACGATTGATATTAATCAAATAAATTGACATTTGAAATTGATAGATGTATTATGGGCAAGAAAATTAACACCTAAGGATAGCACTAGAAACTCCCCATATACATTGGTGTATGGTAAAGAAGCAAGAATGCCTATCAATCTAGAGCTAAATGTGTTAACATATGCTATGAATATTTGAAGATGTAGAGAAATTCTCCCCTTTACATAGAAGATACAATCAGCTGATGAAATTGGAGGAATAAAAATCCGGAACATTAAAGAAAATGAGTCAAAGACATCAGATCATCAAGAAATACTTTGACCAGAGTACAACAACAAAAGACTTTCAAAAGGGGCAACTGGTGCTAGTATGGAACAAAGCAAATGAAAATCCTTCCATGCATATAATGTTTTAGGAATTATGGATTGGCCCATACATTATTGAAAATATCTTGGGTTATAATTCTTACTTAAATAAATGAAGGGGACAGTGGAGGTGTTTCCAGTCAATGGCCAATATTTCAAGAGTTTATTTGCCTGATTAATCTTTCTCTCATTTGTACATAGTTTTATTTCCTTTTCTTCTGTACATACTTTATTTTGTTCTTATCTCTCTTTTTACATTGATTCCATGCCCAATAGACCATATTTTTGGTTCTTAATAACCCATAGGGGGTTACCATCCCTTATTTCAAGCCAGTTGTTGACCCATATATAAGTTTATGTCATTTCTTCTTACCTATTTTTTATGTAGAAAAAAATTTGATTTGTGGCGGGTTCATACTTTTTTTCACCAAAGTTTTAGGTCATTCAAAATGCACCTCTATTCTCTGTCGCCTCCATAATGCACCAGTACTTAACCTTTTTCTCTTTGCGGAACAACGAGTTTGTGGGTTGATCTTAAAATTTTTCTCATATCCACTCCTCTATCATCAACAAAATGCACCATATCTTTTTGTGACCCTCACTTTTCTCTATAATTAGAATATTATCAAGACTTCATTTCATTGCGGGTTCGAAATACCTTTTTCTTAAAACATTTCTCTGCTCTTACAAGTCTGATCGATCGGGATCGATACTTAGCCAAAAAAAATTCCACTATGGGTGTGCGGGTCATCGATATTCAATTATCCTCTCCTCTCTCAAGTTTGACCGATAAAATATTACACTTAATCTTTTTTAGGTTTCATTGTGGGTTGGAGGACTCATGGGTTCATCCAAATCCTATATTATCATGACCTCCAAGTCTGACTATGCGATGTATTGCATTTATTACCTTATCACTTTCCCCAAGATATATTAAATGTTATCCGTACAGAGATAAGAGCTAATTAAATTCAAATAAAGTCATTATTAATGGAAAACTTCTCTAAGTAATTCTCAATTTAATTCATATTAATTTATAATTTATATTATCGAGAAAATATTTACTTTGAAATCGACGTCTTGAGGCACTATACAAGAAATCATTAACTTCATCAAAATGACTATGAGGAGAGAGAATTTTTGTGGAGACACTCTAAGCCTATTTGGGAGAGAAGACCAGAACTTCCACTGATCGATATTATATTGGTATTACACATCACTTCTTTTGTTGGAAAGAAATGAAAGCAAAGTTTGGACATCAGGTATTGATTTAGTTGGATGCATACCTAAGGTTTTTTATTATAAATAAATAGTTTCATGGTGTGCTTATAAATTTGACCAAATCCAAAGAATGATTAATATTCAAAGTGATTCCCTTACTTCTTTGTCACCATTAATTTTTATAAGAATGTTGAAACTTCTAGAATTGATAGTCACATTCAAGGGAAATGAAGCAAGGAGATTTTGAAGGAGAAGAACAATGGATTATATATCTTGCAAGAATACCTCGAGGACCCTAAGACAATGCCAGAAGATATATCAAGAATTCAAATCAAATCATTAAATAAACCCATATCGAGAGGTAGCATGGCTCTTCACCAAAATCACGGGTCAGGAATCTACAACAACCATTCCTTAGTTGGGTCTCTTCATTTTTTACTTTGTAATTCATCAAGAAGAAGTTTTTTATTGGGGAAATATTATTTCTGTGGAAATATCTACACAATTATCAAATTTAAAAAAAGATAAGAAATTTTATATGTCCTCCTATATGATATTTTCCGTCACTTATTGCCATGTCTTCAATGGTTTGAGTATTGGAAAAAGGGTTGACTGTAAAAATGATCTGATGACAATGTGGTATCAAGGCCTATGGAAACAGAAGGTCACTTACTATTTTTATGAGGTGTATAATGAATTTGTATATGTTTTAAAAAAAATTATCTTTGGATAAAATACATCTAAACTATCCTTAAAGGCATCAACCTTCCTAGACAAAAGAGGGACTATTGAAAAAATGGAGAACTACAATGTAGTGAAAATTTAATATTCTCATGAAATACCCATTTTTCTCCCTTTTTGTATTTCAGATAAAATATTTGTTATTGAGATTGTAAGACAATACATTTTTCAGTTGCATTTCTTTCATGAGAAGAGAAAGAAAGTGTTTATTCCACTACCTTGGAAAATTAGGGAAATCATGTTAAGAGGTATTTCGAAGATCGATGAATTTTCAACTCAGCTTGACTAGTACAATTAGAAATATGCAGAAGAAATTAAGGTTTTTGACCCAAATAGTATGTTTACTGATCATATGATATATGTTGGATTTAGTAAGTCACTCACCAATACATTTGTATTTGGAGAATAAGAGGGTGATATTCATGACCCTCTGGCACAAATTGTTGAAAAGAGAACATATGATATAGAGACTATTGTGAGTATGACAACTCAATACAAGCAAAGGGGAAGAGTATCCATCGAAAAAAGTGCTCAATCTCCCATTGTTTTACCAAAACGCGACCTACCCAATCAGAGATTTCAGTTAATAAAATCACAACAAAAGAAGTCCTTAACAAATAACTCATATGATGTAGATGATAGAAACCCTCTACAAGGAAAACTGGAAAAATCTCGCAAGCTTCAAGTAAAAAGAAAAAGGGTAAATTCTCAGCAATAAATAGAACAACACATACCTGAGAATGAAATTTCCCTTGAAGATATGGATCTAGATGTTAATATTGAGAATATATATTTTCCTAATGATGAATAAAGACTTCGAGAAAACAAACAAGTCGCAACTAAGGTTTCTCTCCAAGAAGAAGTTTTCTTTTAGGAAGAATCATTTGTTGCCAAAATGCTTTATTTGACAAGAATTTAGAAAATTAATCTTTGAAAGATCTAATTTAAAAGGTAAAAAAGGAAAATCTCATTCTGATATTGATCTCAATGATTTTCCCCCATCCAGAATTGGTAAGATTCACAAATTTATAGGGGATTCCCTAGATGTTTCAATAGATGAGATGGAAGCTGAAAACCTCAGGCTGAAGGAAAGAATCAAAGAATTAGAGGCATCTATGATGCCACCCCCAATACATGCTACTCATGTTTCAACAATTCAACCCTAGAAGATCTCTAAAAAAACTCTAGAATTAAGTTTAAGGATAAAGGGAACATCAAGCCTACTTGATGCAGCCAGGTGATACATCAAATAAAATATAAAGAAAATAATGTCTCTCATTCTAGAGACATGGGAATTAGCAAATAGTTGTGTTTCCCTTGGGTCAAAAATTAAAAATTTTATAGAATATTTACGAGCAGTTTGAATAATGGTGAAGGTTTCTACAAAGATGTTGTAATTACATTCACTCCAAAGGTTTCAGGCATGAGTGAGCTAAGGAGAAAAAAGGAAGATTTTCCCTCACTCGGTCGCATGAAACAATTAAAATCCTATTGGATGAAAAGAATTAAGACGTTAAAATAATTGCTAGAGGATCTTAATGTTTTAGGTGTCAAAAAGGGAGAAGCCTATTCAAAATTAACATAATTAGATATTACAGGGAGTATTGGTGAGGTACAATACCCAAAACTTATTTTAAGTTCTATTCTCTTAACAAGGAAACAATTCGAAGAACACATAGAGATATTAAAGGGCCTATCAGCAAAAAGGTTCAATAATATGACTGAGTATAATGAACAGGAAATTGAAAGTTGGTTTTTGGAATACGTGAATAAAAATAAAGACATTGAAATAACATTACAATAGCTTTCAATTGATTTAAGGGAATCTGAAAGCACGTTGTTTGATATAAAAACTAAACAATAAGTAATGGTTTCTCCTATGCATGATTACATTGAAAATTGGTAAAAGTTAGATTTAATCAAAATTACCGAAGATAATCAGTTGGAGGCAGTTAGTACTGGTTGTGCAACCATAACGAGAGATGATACAAAAGGCGTATCAACAAGAAAATGAGTGTGGATATTCCATCACAGTAAATGCAAAATTGATCACATCCTTCTTCCATCTATATGGAACCCTAAATCTGTTGAAGATGCTCGACATGCGGCAATACTAATTGAACAAAAAAACAAGTTCAATAGGCCATCATTTACAAGTACAGAAGGATCAAACATATATTTGAAATACCAAATAAATACTCTACAGATAAGTCTAACAAGTATATTCCATCCTATTTAAGGGAAGATGAAAACCGACACCGTGACCCTGATAAGAAATGGATGAAAAAATGTAGATATTGTGAAGACAAATGGTTGTCAAGGCACATATGCAACAATAAAAAACTATATACTTACGAAGTGAAGAAGGAATCAGACACATCCAACAGTGAATTGGAGAGAGAAAAAGAAGAAAAACAATTGTCGTAAGTGTGGGGAAAATTGGACACCGGAGCATAGATGTGAATACATGTGATTACGCTACTGTAGAATAGTCAATGGGAAGAAAGTAGAAGTACATAAACCAAATGATGAAATTACTATAGCATACAACTCAGATCTTGACCATGATGAAATTATTATAGCATACAACTCAGATCATGACCATGATGAAATTACTATAGCATACAACTCAGATCCTGACCATGATGAAATACCACAAAAAGCATCACTAGCTTTAATCTCACGTGTCCATCAAAATAGAAATGAATAAAATGAACTTCAAAGAGAGATAATTACTCCAAGAAATAAAAACCAAATACAACAATCGATTGCAAAATATATCCCACCACATCTCAAAAAAGATAAGATCCAATCTCCAAGTAAAGAAGAAAGACAAACTACATTTGTTTTGGCAACCATGATAGGGAAACCACAACCTAAGCCCCTAAATCTTAAGGGATTGATAAAAGATATAAATATAACAATACTCGTAGATTCTAGCATTACTCATAATTGTATAATTATTGTTGTTTCTAAACCACTAAATCTTTTTGTATACCCCACCAAGGACCTCACTATTAAGGTCACTGATGGAAAAAAGGTCAAAGAAGTTGGAAGATGTCATAAAGTCTCAGTTCAAATACAAGAACTGGAACTACAGACAGAACTTTACGCTCTACCACTCCAAGAAATTGATATGGTGTTAGGTGCAGAATGGTTGATACAGTTGGGAAGTTATACCAAAAACCTTAAAGAACAATTCATGGAATTTAATTGGCAAGGACAACACTATAAATTATATGGTGTTGAAGGTTCTACTAAAAAAAATCAATTCCAATTAACAAACAATGACCAAGAAACACAATCAAACATACAACAAGAAAAACAAGAAAAATACCTCACCAACACGCAAGGCATGAATGAAGTCAAACCCCTAAGAAAAAGATAAACATCATTCCACCATGAGAAACATGATCAACTAGAGAGAATCTTATTTACTATGCTTTGAGGACAAAGAATTCCTTAAGTGGGTGTCAATGTTACAAACATAATAAATTTAACCATAATTAATAACTAAATAATTAAAAATAATTAATCAATAGAAATGAAGAGACATCGGGTCACACCTATTCACTCTCATGACCAATCAATGTCTATAAAAGTATATCGTCACGAGAACAATGTATCATTATTATATTATCAATCAACATATTTTATAGATATATAGAAATATCTATCTTCAACATAAACAATAATTTTTTATAACATATGGGCAAAGAGTGATGTGAAGGATGGTCTAGAAGGAACCCATGGTCATCTAGGGAAGGAACCCATAATCATTTAGGGAAATTGATGGATTAGGGAAAACAAATGTTACATGAAAGGATATAAGGTTTATAGTGATTTTTTTACGATGTAATTAAATAAGAGTTGTTTTACAAGGAGAAAGCCATAAATAAAGTAGAAGACGTTTATATTTATATAATTAATCTATTGGGAAAACACTACATGAGAAAGGATTATTGGGGTTCCAAGTACTAGGCGTAAAAAGGAATATTTAAATTTTAGGGTGTATTCTAATGCTCTATTAAAGTACACAAAATGCCATATGTGAAAGAATAAACAAAGCAAAGCTGTGTCACTGGGAAAGAGCTCTTCCACTACAAAGTTTAAATAGAAAAATAATTTCCAAGTAAATTTCTATGAATATTTTTATTATGAATGGCTCAATAAATTTTGAAAAATCAAAATCTTTAAATAATATTAAATCCAAATTCTATTAACAAACTAAAACTATTGGTCAAAATAGTATTGAAATTTGTTACAACTTACAACTTTTTAAGGCTTAGATAATGTAAGGTGAATGTTAATTATTAAGTTAAACATTGTTTTCTTTAATATTTATGGATGATCCGATTATAAACTCCTCCTATTTAATAGTCTTTTGTATTCATGATTTTTTAATATGTGAATGTAAATTGGAGGGTAATAAAAATATTGGGATGTCATGATTTTTTTTAAATGGGAACGGTGAACCTCAAATTTCAACGTTAATATAGATACAAAAAATTATTATTATTATTAATTTTACAATAAAAAACATAAAAACTTGTATCCTAAAATTACAATTTTCACTTAACAAAACTTTTTGTTGGTGATAACAATAACTTTTTTCTAGTGATAGGAAAGGGACAAGCCCTTGTACTACCATCTACCAATTGTCCCATCCCCCATTTGATGGAAGATGGAAGTACAAGGGAACAGGGGAACATATCACCCTTGCAGTGTATGATTTAACAGTGAATTATGATGCTAGCTAGTGTAGACCTCCTCCCCTTCCCAGACTTTGTGACAACCTTGTGAGAAATCATGGCAAGAAGGGGATGTAGATATTTGTTGGTACTATGATGGATTTGGAAATTTATTCACTACCAAAGAGTTGCGTGGAAGTAGGGTGTTTCTATTCTTCTCATGATGAACACCTTTCATTTGAAGATGGAGGCCTACATAGCATCCTAACTCAACAACGGATCCCAAATCTACAAATCAGAAGTAGTCAGTTACAAGATGGATTAGGAAGCTCCAATGTTGATATATCATGCAACTCCAAGTTAGACAGGAACAGAGGAAGTTCAAAGAATGGAAACAAAAGACTTAGAGCTGCCACATGCTCATTGAGGCAGACCTCCAATTGCATTTCTAGAGAAACAACCACCCAGCCACCCCTAGATCCAGAGGAGGCAAACCGGTGCTCAGTTGTTAGCCATGGGTTTTGAGGAAAGACACAAACTAGCAACCATATAGAGAATTTGCATGTTAAAGGATCATGTTAGCTAGAAAAGGATACACATCAGTAACACGTGGATGAATGAGGAATTGGCCAAAATAGTACTAGATACACGGCACACCAAAGGTTGGGTTACATGCTTCTCCTCCACGCTTGACCTATACTTGAAAAACAAAAACTTAATAGTGTGACACTATGATGAGCTGGGGAATGACATTCCAAGGTATCACAGGAAATCCAAGTTGGGCTTAAGAAGACAAATGACAATTATCATTCTCTCCCACATGCAATCCAACACTCAACTAGAATTTATGAAAACGAGACTACAAAAGATGAGAAATTTTAAGAACCAATTATCAATATATCATAGAAAAACCTCAGAATAAGTACTCAACGCCTTGAAAAAGAGAGAAATTCATATAATAAGCCTCTTCGAGGGGGAAACCTCCTTATTCCCACATAAATGTACAATTCCAAGATGATTCCAAATGAAAATGTCTCCTTGGTATATAGGAGACTAGGAGGTATAATTATAACTAATGGAATAAAGCCGACATAAATAAAATAACATTACTAATGTAATATGCCCCAATTAAGGGGTAATGATCAAATATTAGAGATTAACATGCCCCTCCTCTTGAGTCAAGTGTTGTCCGCAATGCTTGAGTAACTCTGGATGCTTCTGTATAAAAGACTCATCTTCCCAAGTGGAATCTTTAGCCGGTAGTTTCCTCCATTTAATGAGATACTCTGAAATGGATCTATTTCTCAGCTGGAAACTCTTGTGTCAGTGATGACTTCGGGTTCTAATATGATTTTTCCTTCCTCATCAATTTCTTGCAATATAGTTTGAACTAGGATCTTGTTGCATATAACCTTCTTTAAGCATGAAACATGGAAAACTGGGTGTACTCGTGAAGATGCAAGCAACTCCAATTTGTATGCCATAGTACCAATATTTTGCAACACCTTATAAGGGCCATAGTAATTTGGTGATAATTTATTATCCTTTTTGGCTTGCTTGAGGGAAATCTATTTGTATGGTTGTAATCTTAAAAACACCCAATCCCCTACTTCAAAACTTCTTTCACTACGATGTTGATCTGCTTGTTGTTTCATGCGATTATGTGCCATGGTCAGGTTGTCCTTTAAGATTTGGAGAACTTGTTGTTGATGCTCGATGTGATCTTCCACTGCTTGAACCTTAGATTTTTCTTTTAGAGAAGAAGTGATGGAAGGAGGGTGGTATCCATAGAGTGCCATAAATGGTGTCATTTTTGTTGCAGTATGAAAGGAAGTGTTATACCACCATTTTGCCAAAGGTAACCATTTGAAGCATTGTGTTTGTTTATTAGAGACAAAGAAATGAAGGTAGCCTTCTAGACATTTGTTCACTATCTCAGCTTGTCCATCAGATTAAGGATGATAGGATGAGTTATGAGCCAATTGAGTACCCAAACAAGAAAATAATTTTGTTCAAAAATGTCCAGTGAAGATGGGATCTCTGTTGGGTATGTGTTATATTCTTTGCACGAGTAGTCGTGTCTGAGCGCCTGCGCCGGGCGCGTAGGGGGGCGGGGCCCCCCACACGGGATTTCGGGGGCAGCGCCCCCGAAATTTTTTTTTGGGGCTGACATATTTTCGTCGGTTTCGGGTCGACATATTATCGTCGGGCCGACATATTTCCGTTTCCGGGACCACATGATATTAGGTGGTTTTCAGCACATGGTTTTTGCCGATGGTTTTCTATTTCCGGTTAAGGAATTAGGGTTTTGGACTAATCCAGGTCATTGGGTTAGGGTTTTGGATGCCGCTGGCTCCTATATGTATATTGTATTGTAAACAATGTAACACAAGGTGTATCAATATAGTATATATGCTGGTTTTCCCGGTTTGGGTTTCCAGGTGAAAAATCTCTGTGTAATGTTTGTATTTTCCATTGTATCTTTTCTGTTCTTTTCTGAATATCAGTTTTCAGTAGATACTGTATAAGGTTAGAATTTACAATCTCTGTCACTTACAATAATCTTTGGGATGCCATGTAGATTTTGAACTGTCTCCATGAATGCGGTGGCAACTGTACTAGCTTTGAAGGGATGAGAGAGTGCACAAAAGTGTGTGTACTTGGTCAATCTATCAACAATCACCATGATGACACTCTTTCCTTCAGACTTCAGTAACCCTGTGATGAAATCCATGGAAACCTCCTCCCAGCATTGACTTGGGATGGCTAATGGTTGTAAAAGACTTGGGGTCTTAATTGTTTCCACCTTATTTTGTTGGGAAACCAAACATTCTGCCACAAAACTTTGAACATCATTTTTAAGGCCATCTCAAAAAAAATCCTTCTTGACTCTATGGTAGGTTTTCAAAAATCTTGAGTGCCCTCCTACTGGAGAGGTGTGCAATTCCAATAATACCTTTTGTTTGAGTTGGGAGTTCTTACATAAATATAAGCGATATGTGTACCATAGTGAATCATTTTTCCATGTAAATGTATCTGATGCACTGGAATCCTACTGCAACCTTTGAATGAGAGTCCACACTTTTTCATCATTCTTCCATTCATCCCTTGCTTCTATTATCCAATCGGGTCAGATGATTGAGATATCACAAAGAAAGGCCTCAACATCTTCATCATTTCTTGAGAGTGCATCTGCCACAACATTTTGCTTCCCCTTTTTATAGATGATTTCAAAATCATAACCCAATATCTTGGTTACCCATTTTTGTTGTTATTCTGAAGATAGTCTTTGTTCCAAGAAGTATTTAAGACTATCATGATCTGTTTTGACCTTGAAGTTCCTACCTATTAGGTAAGGATGTCATTTATTCAATGCATGTAGTATTTCCATCATTTCCTTCTCATAAATGGGTTTGTGTAAGTCCTTTCCCTTGAGTGGTCGACTTTCAAAAGCCAGGGGCCTTCCTTCTTGCATTAGGACAACACCAATTCCATTTCCCGAGGCATCACATTCCACAATAAAGGTTTTTTTGAATTCTAGAGTGATCAAGATAGGAGCTTTGTACATCACCTCTTTAAGTTGTTCAAAAGCTTTAGTTGCCTCTGGAGTCCATGAAAATGCATTCTTCTTATTTAGTGTCGTTAAAGGTGTTGTTATTCTTCCATAGTGTCGAACAAAATTGCGGTAGTAACCTGTCAAACCCAAAAATCCTCTAATATTATTCAATGTTTTGGGAATCAGCCAGTCCATCATGGCCTTATTCTTGTTAGGGTATACCTTAACACCTTCATGAGATACAATATGACCCAAATACTCTAAATCCTTCACTCCAAAGAAACATTTGGATGGTTTGGCATATAGTTGTTGCTCCTTTAGTAATTGTAGCACCTTGTCAACATGTCGCACATGATCCTCCCAAGACTTGCTATAGATTAGTATATCATCAAAAAATACTAACACAAATTTTCG
>ML783442.1:142443-155519 GCA_009831015.1 Picea engelmannii | reverse complement strand
TAATGGCCTTCATGAGTTCGGAATGTTGTTTTTGGGATATCTTCTTCCTTCATTCTAATCTGATGATACCCTGAACGGAGATCCAATTTTGTGAAATAGATTGCTCCATGTAGTTCATCTAACAATTCATTAATGACGGGAATAGGAAACTTATCTTTAATAGTGATCTTGTTGAGCTCTCTATAATCTGGACACATACACCATGAGCTATCTTTCTTGAATACCATTACCATTGGTGCAGAGTATGAACTTTGGCTAGTTCTAATAATGCCAGCCTCTAACATTTCTTCAACCATGCACTCAATTTCACTCTTCTGGGCATAAGGGTATATGTATGGCCTGATGTTAGGAGGAACACTCCCATGAATTAGGTGAATTTCATGATCATGATTTCGAGTGGGTGGAATACCTTTAGGAATATCTTCAAATACTTAGGAATGATTATCAATGATCCCTTCGAGATCTTGAGGAATATGTGGATTAGATGTTTGACCATCTAGTGAGCATAGTTGTGCAATAACCTTGATGCCCCTTTTTCAATAATTTTGTCATGCCATTAGAGCTTATCACCTTACCGGGTTTCCCTGTGATACCTCTTAACTCAATTTATTTTCCTTCCAATGAAAATTTCAAAGTTCTAGAAAATTAAAAGCCAATTTTCCTAATGATTGTAACCATTGGATTCCTAGTACAACATCAGCACCACCCATGGGTATAGAAATCATTGGACTATTCATTACATATTCCCCCATAGTAAGATTGATCTTATTGCATTTTCCTGAGCAATTGATAGTTCCTCCATCTGCAATCATTACCTGAAACTCTGGCGTTGGATATACAAAGCAATTGAGAGCTTTGGCTAACTTATAGTGAATGAAATTATGAGTACTGCCAGAATCAATTAGGACTATTACCTTTTTCTTTTTGATGTATCCTTTGATCTTGAGGATTTTAGGAGTGTTAATTCCAGCCAATGCATTACACGATATCATGGTAGTCAACTCTTCAGATGAAATTGCTTCTACGTTTTCATCTTGAGATGGTTCTTGTTCTTCTTCTTCTTCCTCTTCACAATCTATGTAGAATAATTTCTTCTCACCACACTTATGTCCCTTACTGTACTTGTTGTCACAATTAAAGAATAAACCTTTTTCTTTTCTTTCCTCCAATTGTTGAGGTGTCAACCTTGTAGGTTGAGGTGTTTTAGAAGAAGGAACATTATTCTCTCTATAGATGTTGGGATTGGTCCTTCTAGTAGCCATAGCCATATTTTTACTTTCAACATTTCTTACCACCTTAAATGCATTTTGATGCAGATGCCACCTCTGCCTCGACAGGGTCTCTGCGCGACCTCCTGGTCTTAAGGATCATTCAGTTTCTTTTATGATTCGAAGCGACTCTTTCTATTTCCTGATGGAATCACAAATTATCGGTCCACAGGCCCTTCGAGAAGCTCCCCTGTGCAAACAACACGAGGCACGAGCTCCACCTTCTCCAAGTGACCACAACGCTATAACCAAGGCCCAATTCCAAAGGCGCTTGTCTCAACTCGCCACTTCGCGAGTTCATGAGTCGAAGCTCCCAACTCTTCCTTTCCAGACTCACGATACCCGAAATGTCGATACGGGTATGGTTCCTCCCCTTGTCAGTGCCCTCTGCGCGTGACCACTGACTAGGCTTAACACTAGCGCCCGTCGCAACTTTGCGAATTCGCAAGTCGAAGGGTTGAGCCTCCATGCTCTTCCCGTGCGAACCTCCGAGACTTGAAAGTCAGCAAGGGTTGACCTTCCCTTCGAACTTCTCACAACTCACCACTTCACGAGTTGTAGCGTCGAGCTCCTATGCTCTTATCCCGCAAATCTCTGAGACGCGAGAAGTGAACAGAGTGTTGACTCCTTTCCCCCTATGGCGTGTGTCCACCTATCAACTATGCAGCCCCCACCTTGTGGTTCTTCCATGTGTCCACACTCGTGCCTCGGCTTTCGGCACTTAGCGACTTCTGATGTCGAGAAGAGGTCCTCTCAACCTCCAAACATTCGAATAGGCGATACACACGATGAGGCTCCTAATCCAATGATCCTCCCTTGACCTGGATCCAACGTCTGTCCTTTCTCCTCGCAATTTCGTGACTTGGAGTACCCAACTCTTGGGCTCTCACCTTGCGAACTTCCGAGTTCACGAGATTCGAATCCTGGACCCCTTCAACACTTCGTTGATCCCTCGATCGCTACCACCTATCCTCCTCAGATGGACGGTCCTGATCTCTTTGTGACTTCACTACTCATGAACTCAAGGCACTCACCCCTGTGAGTCTCGATGCCCGAATCTCAGAAACGAACGATTCTGCAACACATGTCCTCCCGCAGACGGACGGCTCAGATATCCTTTCGCTATTTCGGGACTTCTTATGTCGAGTGTCCCGACCTCTTGTCCTCAGGGCTCCCAAACTCCCAAATGCTGAATTCTCGATACGATACTCCTTCGGGACATTCGTACCCTTTATTCACGAAGGCTTTAAACCCCTCACAACTCCTGTCAGATCCAACGGCTGATGGGTATTTAGATCAAGATCCGACGGTCCAGATCTATCTTTCCTCTGTGCTCCTCCTGCTGCTTCTTAGACATAGGGAAACTTCAACGGTCCAGATCTTCTAACTGGATCTGACGGCAGTTGTACTCCTCCTGAGCTTTGGCGCTTTCTTCCCACACTTGGAAGAATTCCAAGTTTCCAAAGGCCTCGACCTTCGCTCCTTTTCTCTGCGAGCTCTTCACCTTGGGTCTTGCCTACGTTCTTAAAGATGCTACTCCTCCTGAGATTATCCTTTCGAATCCTCAAAAGGATTCTGCAACTTCTGCACCTTTGTAGAGTCTTCACACACACAAAGGTGTTGTCTCTTTTGAGCTTTTCTGAGACTCGAATTCTTAAGGAACTCGGTCCTTTTTCCTTCTCCCTCAGATGGAGAATTTGGATGCCCTCCTGGCACTCTGTCTGCTCAAGCAACCTATTGTTGAGTGTTTTAGGGTGTTCAACAACCCTACGAAGATCCTTCAGTGGATTCTTCTCTTGTCTCTGAACTCAAAGAGTTCCTTCTGTGTGCTCTAGCACTTACTCAATGCCCTCCTGGAAGAGTGTCAAGAATCCTCAGTGGTTCTTGCTTCTTTCAAACTCACAGTAGAGTTCTTCCTTTGTGCACTCCTTGCACCTGCTCAACGCCCACCTGGAAGAATGTCTAGAATCCTCAGTGATTCTTACTTCTTAAGAACTCACAGCAGAGTTCTTCTTCTATGCACTCCTTGCACTGGCTCAATGCCCACCTGGAAGAGCTTTACAGAACTCACGGGAGAGTTTCTGTCTACTACTATGTTCTTCTCCACAGCCTTGCCTCTTGAGGTATTCAGCAACCTCACAGACCTTCCTCAAGTTGATGATTTCATCTTCTTGTGCCCGCCTGGCACGTCTTTGTCTGAATCCGCAGAGTTCATAAGTGCTTCTGTGCACTGGTATTCAGAGACCGCAGTACTCTGTCATGCCCTCCTAGCATGAAACCACAAAGAACCTCTCAAGCCTGAAAATCAAACAACTCCCTACAAATTAAAACCTACAGCATACATCTACAGCATAAATAGAACACACAAAAGACATTCACACAACACCGAATTCATGTAGGAAAAACTGGTCTGGGTTATATTAATAAAATTTCTGTTTACAAGGGTGTTCTGAGCATGGACTATGAAAAAGTCTCGGCTCCTTCTCTTGCACACTCACTCTCTCTTGTGCATACTCCACTCTACTAGCTCTTCTATTACAACTATTACAAAATGAGATTGAAATTGATCTTTTACATGAGGGGGCTCTTCGAGCTCTTCCCTCCACACTCACCTACCCTATTCAATTACATTGAATGGGCTATCTAGTCCACAATCTGCATCTAGATCTCATTCTTACAAACATTTAAGGCCTACCTACTTCTACACCTATGCAAATCACAGCCTCACGGCTCAACATCCTACAACATTTAATTACATTCATTCAAATTCAATTTGAAAATGAGGGATGTACCTCTCTTCAGCACGCGATTTGAAACCATTGGTGTGGTTGTTTGATGTGGAGAGATACTCCTGCATCATACTCCTTAACCACAAAATTCATGAGCTCCTTCTCATGAGCTTCCACTGTCAGCTTTGGAAATGCTCCTGGATCCCAAACAAATTTCTGGAGCTGTCTCCTCACTCCACTTCTTTGTTGTTGTTGCTTCCCTTCTGCTCAGCTGCTCCTTGCTAGTAGTTTATGCTGACCTGATCATCATCTCCCTGATCTTCTCGATCACTTCGTCCAGCTACTCCAATGGCTGGCTCTACTTTTGTAGTCTCCTTAGCTGCAAAAATTGATTGCAATTGGGTAGATCATCATGATCTCCCATGCCATCTTCTTCATCTTCTGTGGCCTTAACTTTCCACCCTGCTACAAAGTTCAGCTATGCAGTCTTCATCACCTTTTCAGTTCCCTGGCTGAAATCTCTGAGCGATTCCTCAGAATTCTCCTCTACCAATACCTGCTCATGACAGTCACCTGCTAGCTCTAGATTGTTCAGCCAATCCTCTAGCATCTCCAGCTCCATCTCCCATGGAGTGAGCAATCTATCTGCTTGCTCTTCGGCTTCTTCTGCTGTCAGCTTCAGTGTTGTAGCTTCCTCAGCTTCCTGGCTAAAAGTATTGAGCCATTCCTCGGAATGCTCATTCTCTTCTTCTTGGGCAGCCTCAGATATCTGCTCCAATTCTTCTCTGACAATCTCAGCTGGTTGTCCTTCTTCTGTTGTTGCTTCATCGGCAACACAGATCTCTGCCTCCTCTGGGCTAAGTGGTAAGAATATCTCAATTCCCCCAATCATTAGAATATTTCTCTAATCTTCCTCTTCTATTAGCTGCATATGCTGATCCAAATATGACTCTGAGCTCATATGTTCTGTCAGTTCCTCTGGCTGACTCAAACTCACCTCTGATTTTATGAGACCCTCAGATAGTCTCATCTACTCATCCCTGCCCACCTGGAAAATTGGGATTTTCCTACTGCCTTCCTAGAAGTCTATGAAATCAACTGATCCCATCTTTGTTCCCGTGCCCACCTGGAAAATTGGAAACTCTCGGCTACTCTCCTGGCAGTCTATGAGATCCCACACCGATCTTGATCCATTGTCCACCTGGCAATGTGAAATTACCTAGCTGTCTTCATGACATTCTATGAGATCCCACAACGATCTGAACTCTTTTCCCACCTAGCAATTGGGAATTTCTTCTCTGCCCTCCTAGCAGTGCTTGAGATCTCCATCCAATCCCATTTCATCCTCAACATCACTGAGATTTCTCCCAATCTCTGGTTCACATATCTGAACCATTTCTTCTTCTGGTTTGTTGAGGTTTTCAGAATGCCTCAACCACCTTCTCAATAGCTTATGCTGTCTTCTAGCCATCAACTCTCGACTGGCCATTTTTCTTTCCTCCCCTTTTCAGTTCCCTCCGCGCGTGACCACCGACTAGGCTTAACACTAGCACCCATCACAACTTTGCGACTTCGCAAGTCAAAGGGTTGAGCCTCTCTGCTCTTCCCGTGTGAACCTCTGAGACTTGAAAGTCAGCGAGGATTGACCTTCCCTTCGCACTTCTCACAACTTTCCACTTCGCGAGTTGTAGCGTCAAGCTCCTGTGCTCTTATCCCGCGAATCTCCGAGACGCGAGAAGTCAACGGAGTGTTGACTCCTTTCACCCTGTGGCACGTGTCCACCTGTCAACCACGTGGGCCCCACCTTGTGGTTATGCCACGTGTCCACACTCGTGCCTCGGCTTTCGGCACTTCGTGACTTCTGATGTCGAGAAGAGGTCCTCTCAACCTCCGAACCTCTGAATGCGTGATACGCACGATGAGGCTCCTGATCCAATGGTCCTCCCTTGACCTAGATCCAACGGTTTTCCTCACGATTTCATGACTTGGAGCACCCAACTCTTGGTCTCTCACCTTGCGAACTTCTGAGTTCATGAGATCCGAATCTTGGACCCCTTCGACACTTCGTCGATCCCTCAATCACTGCCACCTATCCTCCTCAGATGGACAGTCTTGATCTCTTCACAAATTTGCTACTCGTGAAGTCAAGGTGCTCACCTCTGCGAGTCCTGGTGCCCGAATCTCCGAAACAGAGGATTCCACGACACGCGTCCTCCCAAAGACGGATGACTCAGATCTCCTTTCGTTATTTCATGACTTTTGATGTCGAGTGTCCCGACCTCTTGTCCTTAGGGCTCTCGAATTCCTGAATGTTGAATTCTTGATACGATACTCCTTCGAGACTTTCATACCCTTTGTTCACGAAGGCTTTAAACCCCTCGCAACTCCTATCATATCCAATGGTTGACGGGTATTTGGATCAAGATCCGATGGTCCAAATCCGTCTTTCCTGTACGCTCCTCCTACTGCTTCCCGGATGTAGGGAAACTTCAATGGTCCAGATCTTCTGACTAGATCCGATGGGAGCTATACTCCTCCTAAGCTTTGGCGCTTTCTTCCTGCACTTGGAAGAATTCCAAGTTTCCAAAGGCCTCAACCTTCACTCCTTTTCTTTGTGAGCTCTTCACCTTGGGTCTCACCTGCATTCTCAAATATTCTACTCCTCCTGAACTTATCCTTTCGAATCCTCAAAAGGATTCTGTGACTTCTGCGCCTTTCCCGAGTCTTCACGCACACAAAGGTGCTATCTCTTTTGAGCTTTTATGAGACTCAGATTCTTAAGGCACTCATTCCTTTTTCCTTCTCCCTCAGATGGAGAATTTGGATGTCCTCCCGGCACTCTGTCTGCTCAAGAAACCTATTGTTGAGTGTTTCAGGGTGTTCAGCAACCCTGCGAAGATCCTTCAGTGGATTCTTCTCCTATCTCTGAACTCAAAGAGTTCCTTCTGTGCGCTCCGGCACTTACTCAATGCCCTCCTAGTAGAGTTTCAAGAATCCTCAGTGGTTCTTGCTTCTTTTGAACTCACAGCCGAGTTCTTCCTTTGTGCACTTCTTGCACCTGTTCAATGCCCACCTGGCAGATTGTCTAGAATCCTCAATGATTCTGACTTCTTAATAATTCACAACAGAGTTCTTCTTCTATGCACTCCTTGCACTGGCTCAATGCCCACCTAGCAGATCTTTACAGAACTCACAGGATATTTTTTGTCTGCTACTGTGTTCTTCTCCACAGCCTTGCCTCCTGAGGTGTTCAGCAACCTCACAGACCTTCCCCGAGTTGATGATTTCAGCTTCTTGTGCTCGCCTGGCATGTCTTTGTCTAAATCCGCAGAGTTCAGAAGTGCTTCTATGCATTGGTATTCAGAGACCACAGTACTCTATCACGCCCTCCTGGAATGAAACCACAAAGAACCTCTCAAGCTTGAAAATCAAACAACTCCTTGCAAATGCAAACCTACAACATACATCTACAGCATAAACAGAACACGCAAAAGACATTCACACAACACTGAATTCATGTACGAAAAACTGCTCTGGGTTATATTAATAAAATGTCTATTTACAAGGGTGTTCTAAGCACGGACTGTGACAAAGTCTCGACTCCTTCTCTTGAACAATCACTCTCTCTTGTGCATGCTCCACTCTACTATCTCTTCTATTACAATTATTACAAAATGAGATCAAAATTGATCTTTTACATGAGGGGGATCTTCAATCTCTTCCCTCCAAACTCACCTACCCTATTCAATTACATTGAATGGGTTGTCTAGTCCACAATCTGGATCTAGATCTCAGCCTTACAAACATTTAAGGCCTACCTACTTCTACGTTTGTGCAAAGCACGGCCTCACGGTTCAACAGCCTACAACATTTAATTACATTCATTCAAATTCAATTTGAAAACGAGGGTTGTGCCTCTCTTCAACATGTGATTTGAAACCACTAATGTGGATGGTTGGCTGGTTGGCTGACGTGGAGAGATCCTCCTGCATCACATTCTCCAATGATTTGGGTTCCCAAAGGTGAACCTCATGTTGAATGTTATCCTTTAAAGTTCCTATGAATACATCAATCAAGTGCTCATCTGGAATATATGTTACCTTTATATTCAATCTTTGGAAGTTATCAATGTTCTCTATAACTGAACCCTTTTGTTATCAATGAAATTTCGTCCACAAATGGTTACAGGAATCCAACATCTTCAAACAGTTATGAGTTCACCCATGGACCAAAATTACCAAAAAATAATTTTTAAAAGGTCCAAAACTATACAATCAGTGATAAAATCAAAGTGCGCTATGACTACACAAGGCGTGCGTGCACATGCGCCATCTAGAAACACAAGAAAAGCACGCATGCGCACGATGCGCGACTGTGGTCACTAAAAGTTGCGCACAACTGAGAACGGAGCATTTATGAGATTGGTCGGCCTCCCACCCACATATGGTTCATCTTCCAAGTTGATTTGACATCCAAATCTCAGCTGGATCCGACTGGGTGGCTGGTCAAAGACCTAAAAATGCCCTAAACAACCCATTTTCACACCAAAAGTTGTTTGCACAATACCTCAAAGTGATGTTATAAAACAAGGCCATGGGTGCACTACATTTTCAAGGAATTCATTTGCAAAGTTATGTTGCAGCTATTCTCTTGGGGAATTCTCTTTTCTCATCAAGAGTATACTAGCATCATTACATTTGGGAAATCCATCTCACCTTTTGAGTGGATTAGCTTGGGGTTCTTTCACCATTTCTTTCAAGTTTCAAAGTTGTAAGAAGAGCTCAATTGTGGGGGTCCAAGAGCCCTCCCTTGGAGGAAGAAGGGACCCAAAGTACTCTTTCTTCTCGATATTTTATTTTTCACTAATGTAATCCTTTCCATTGGTGACATGAGTCTTATTAGTTTCTTGTTCTTATGTCCTTATGCTCAATAGTTTAGTTGTTCTTTAATTTTCTAGTTTAATTCTTAGCTTAGTCTTTTATGTTTCTTTTTCTAACCCTTTCCTTTACTGTTGTCTTGCTTTGCTAACCCAACTAAGCTTGTAAGCACCTTTGTTTTGCTCATTTAGGTGAGAAAAGAGGTGCAACACCTTTTGCTTGAGATTTATCAATTGGCTAAAGAAGGTATTACTCCTTGTATCCTCATAGTGTGCTATCATTTCTTCCGTGAAAATTGTCCAAGTGACGAGTGATTTGCGAGAACAAAGCCATTGATACCATGTAAATTGATTGGGTTCTAAATATAAAGAAGTAATTTGTACCTTTTCTGTATGTGGCACATTATGTAGATCAAAGAATTGCTCCATCTGAAGTATCCATGTGATTGGGCCATTTCCATCAAACTTCCTCATATTGATCTTAGGAATGTGGTTTCTCTTCAACCCAAAGTTGGAATTTCTCCATTCTTGATTCACCTTCCTTCTATCCTCATCATGAATTTCATGGGATACATTTTCACTTTCAAGTGTCCTCTCTATTATGAAATTTTTCAATCCTTCCATGATCTCTCCTTTTAAACCCTCCATCATCTCCTGTAGTTCATATTTTGTTACTGTCTTCTTTTGTAAATCATTTATGTCCCTACGCATTTCTTCACCTTCATCAAGAGTCCGTGTAGGATTATCTGGAGGCTTATTTGGTGTAGAAGTTCCCTTTTTGGGTGGCATGTTGGCCAAGTATCACTTTTGAAACTTGATTTTGAGGTGGTTCTGCTAGACAATATTTCTTCTACTGTATCTCCAAAGTTTCGGCCCTTCTGGGTATGAAACTTTATTTTTTGTAGTTCTTTGATATTTATTCTCTGCAATGCCATAGGTATGATTAAAATTGGATGTGCCAAGCAGAATTTACGATAATTTCCCCACAACTTGTTGAGTTTTGGCCTTTCCGGAATATGTCACTTGTATAGCGTGCCCCACACAAAATAATTGATATAAAATTCTGAAACTCATACCAGAAATACTATAGATTGTCCAATATCCAATGCAACCAGTCTCACTCAATTTGGATACTCTAGGAAGAAGTTATGATTGTTTAACCAAGAACACCTTCTTGAGATTAGTCAATAGGACTAGTCAGATACCCTATCTTCAACAGGGTGTATATACAAATGTAAGACGATCGAAAAGCTGACATTTTTACCACAGATACATTACTAATTTATTTGAATATCCTTCAGAGTTTAGGGTCTGAAACGTTACAGAAAAAAAAATTATAGCAAAAATTCTGCAATGACTCAATTAAGGATGATTTTAGACCCCTATCTTGCACAGATTGTATCTCTGAAATTATAAGGCATTAGGAGCTAAAATTTTAACCCAACGTACCTCAATCTGTCTAATAAATATCCTACAAGTTGTTCCTTCTAAAACATTGTAGAAAAAAATTTATAGTGAATATTCCAAGGTGTCAGATGTAGCAGCGAAACCCCGAGACCTTGAGCTCTCATACCATATGTTAAGAACCAAATATAAATATAGCATAGAAAAACCTCAGAATAAGTAATCAACACCTTGAAAAAGAAAGAAATTTAGATAATAAGCCTCTTTGAGGGGGAAACCTCCTTATGCCCACATAAATGTACCATTCCAAGATGATTCCAAATGAAAATGTCTCCTTGGTATATATAGGAGACTAGGAGGTATAATTACAACTAATGGAATAAAGCTGACATAAATAAAATAACATTACTAATGTAATATGCCCCAATTAAAGGGTAATGAGCCAATATTAGGGCTTAACATGCCCCTCCCCTTGAGACAAGTGTTGTTCACAACGCTTGAGTAACTCTGGATGCTTCTGTATAAAAGACTCATCTTCCCAAGTGGAATCTTCAACCGGTAGTTTCCTCCATTTAATGAGATACTCTGAAATGGATCTATTCCTCAGCTGGACAACTCTTGTGTCAGTGATGGATTTAGGCTCCAATATGATTTTTCCTTCCTCATCAAGTTCTGGCAATATATTTTGAACTAGGATCTTGTTGCCTATAACCTTCTTTAAGCATGAAACATGGAAAACTGGGTGTACTCGTGAAGATGAAGGCAACTCCAATTTGTATTCCATAGTACCAATATTTTGCAATACCTTATAAGGGCAATAGTACTTTGGTGATAATTTATTATCCTTTTTGGCTTGCTTGAGGGACATTTGTTTGTATGGTTGTAGTCTTAAAAACACCCAATCCCCTACTTCAAAACTTCTTTCACTACGATGTTGATCATCTTGTTGTTTCATGCGATTTTGTGCCATGGACAGGTTGTCCTTTAAGATTTGGAGAACTTGTTGTTGATGCTCGATGTGTTCTTCCACTGCTTGAACCTTAGATTTTTCTTTTAGAGAAGAAGTGATGGAAGGAGGGTGATATCCATAGAGTGCCATAAATGGTGTCATTTTTGTTGCAGTATGAAAGGAAGTGTTATACCACCATTCTGCCAAGGGTAACCATTTGAACCATTGTGTTTGTTTATCAGAGACAAAGAAACGAAGGTAGCCTTCCAGACATTTGTTCACTATCTCGGTTTCTCCATCAGATTGAGGATGATAGGATGAGCTATGAGCTAATTGAGTACCCAAACAAGAAAATAATTTTGTACAAAAATGTCCAGTGAAGATGGGATCTCTGTCATTTACAATAATCTTTGGGCTGCCATGTAGCTTTTGAACTGTCTCCATGAATGCAGTGGCAACTGTACTAGCTTTGAAGGGATGAGAGAGTGAACAAAAGTGTGCATACTTGGTCATTCTATCAACAATCACCATGATGACACTCTTTCCTGTAGACTTCGGTAACCCTATGATGAAATCCATGGAAACCTCCTCCTAGCATTGACTTGGGATGGCTAATGGTTGTAAAAGACCTAGGGTCTTAATTGTTTCCATCTTATTTTGTTGGAAAACCAAACATTCTGCCACAACCCTTTGAACATTAGTTTTAAGGCCATCCCAAAAAAAATCCTTCTTGACTCTATGGTAGGTTTTCAAAAATCCTAAGTGCCCGCCTACTGGAGAGGTGTGCAATTCCAATAATACCTTTTGTTTGAGTTGGGAGTTCTTACATAAATATAAGCGATCTATATACCATAGTGAATCATTTTTCCATGTAAATGTATCTGATGCATTGGACTCCTGCTGCAACCTTTGAATGAGAGTCCACACTTTTTCATCATTCTTCCATTCATCCCTTGCTTCTATTATCCAATCGGGTTGGATGGTCAAGATAGCACAGAGAAAGGCCTTAACATCTTCACCCTTTATTGAGAGTGCATCTGCCACAACATTTTGCTTCCCCTTTTTATAGACGATTTCAAAATCATAACCCAATATCTTGGTTACCCATTTTTGTTGTTCTTCTGAAGATAGTCTTTGTTCCAAGAAGTATTTAAGACTATCATGATCTGTTTTGACCTTGAAGTGCCTACCTATTAGGTAAAGACACCATTTCTTCAATGCATGTAGTATTTCCATCATTTCCTTCTCATAAATGGTTTTGTGTAAGTCATTTCCCTTGAGTGGTCGACTTTCAAAAGCTAGGGGCCTTCCTTCTTGCATTAGGACAACACCAATTCCATTTCCTGAGGCATCACATTCCACAATAAAGGTTTTTGTGAAGTCTGGAGTGATCAAGACAGGAGATTTGCACATCACCTCTTTAAGTTGTTCAAAAGATTTAGTTGCCTCTAGATTCCATGAAAATGCATCCTTCTTAGTTAGTGCTATTAAAGGTGTTGTTATTCTTCCATATTGTCGGACATACATGTTGTAGTAACCTGTCAAACCCAAAAATCCTCTAAGATTCTTTAATTTTTTGGGAATCTTCCAGTCCATCATGGCCTTAATCTTGTTAGGGTATACCTTAACACCTTCATGAGATACAATATGAACCAAATACTCTACCTCCTTCACTCCAAAAAAACATTTGGATGGTTTGGCATATAATTGTTACTCCTTTAGTAGTTGTAGCACCTTGTCAACATGTCACACATGATCCTCCCAAGACTTGCTATAGATTAGTATATCATCAAAAAATACTAACACAAATTTTCGAAGGAAGGGATTGAAAATGGAATTCATCAACCCTT
>ML783442.1:119791-142370 GCA_009831015.1 Picea engelmannii | reverse complement strand
GTGAAATAGATTGCTCCATGTAGTTCATCTAACAATTCATCAATGACGGGAATAGGAAACTTATATTTAATAGTGATCTTGTTGAGCTCTCTATAATCTGGACACATACGCCATGAGCTATCTTTCTTGAATACCATTACCACGAGTGCAGAGTACAAACTTTTGCTAGGTCTAATAATGTCAGCCTCTAACATTTTTTCAACCATGCTCTCAATTTCACTCTTCTGGGCATAAGGGTATCTGTATGGCCTGATGTTAGGAGGAAAACTCCCAGGAATTAGGTGAATTTCATAATCATGATTTCGAGTGGGTGGAAAACCTTTGGGAATATCTTCAAATACTTTGGAATGCTTATCGATGACCCCTTGGAGATCTTGAGGAATATATGGCTTAGATGTTTGAACATATAGTGAGCATAGGTGTGCAATAATGCCTTGATGCCCCTTTTTCAATAATTTCGTCATGCCATTAGAACTTATCACCTTACCGGGTTTCCCTGTGATACCTCTTAACTCGATTTCTTTTCCTTCCAATGAAAATTTCATAAAAAGTTCTTGAAAATTAAAATCCAATTTTCCTAATGATTGTAACCATTGGATTCCTAGTACAACATCAGCACCACCCATGGGTATAGCAATCATTGGACTATTCATTACATATTCCCCCATAGTAAGATTGATCTCATTGCATTTTCCTGATCAATTGATAGTTCCTCCATCTGCAATCATTACTTGAAACTCTGGTGCTGGATATACAAAGCAATTTAGATCTTTGGCTAATTTATAGTGAATTAAATTATGAGTACTGCCAGAATCAATTAGGACTATTACCTTTTTATTTTTGATGTATCCTTTGATCTTGAGGGTTTTAGGAGTGCTAATTCCATCCAATGCATTACACGATATCATGGGAGTCAACTCTTCAGACGAAATTTCTTCTACGTTTTCATCTTGAGATGGTTCTTGTTCTTGTTCTTGTTCTTCTTCGTCTTCACAATCTATGTAGAATAATTTCTTCTCACCACACTTATGTCCCTTACTGTACTTGTTGTCACAATTAACGAATAAACCTTTTTCTTTTCTTTCCTCCAATTGTTGAGGTGCCAACCTTGTAGGTTGAGGTGTTTTAGAAGAAGGAACATTATTCTCTCTATAGATGTTGGGATTGGTCCTTCTAGTAGCCATAGCCATATTTTTACTTTCAACATTTCTTGCCACCTTAAATGCATTCTCCAATGATTTGGGTACCCAAAGGAAAACCTCATGTTGAATGTTATCCTTCAAAGTTCCTATGAATACATCAATCAAGTGCTCATATGGAATATATGTTATCTTTATATTCAATCTTTGGAAGTTCTCAATGTGCTCTGTAACTGAACCCTTTTGCTTGAGATTTATCAATTGTCTAAAGAAGGTATTGCTCCTTGTATCCTCATAGTGTGCTATCATTTCTTCCATGAAAATTGTCCAAGTGACGAGTGATTTGCGAGAACAAAGGCATCGATACCATAAAAATTGATTGGGTTCTAAATATAAAGAAGCAATTCGTATTGTTTGTGTATATGGCACATTATGTAGATCAAAGAATTGCTCCATTTGAAGTATCCATGTGATTGGGTCCTTCCCATCAAACTTCCTCATATCGATCTTAGGAACATGGTTGGTCTTCAACCCAAAGTTGGAATTTATCCATTCTTGATTCACCTTCCTTGTGTCCTCATCATGAATTTCATGGGATACATTTTCACTTTCAGGTGTCCTCTCTATTATGAAATTTTTCAATCCTTCCATGATCACTCCTTTTAAACCCTCCATCATCTCTTGTAGTTCATCTTTTGTTATTGTCTTCTTTTGTAAATCATTTATGCCCCTACGCATTTCTTCACCTTCATCAAGAGTCCATGTAGGATTATCTGGAGGCTTATTTGGTGTAGAAGTTCCCTTTTTGGGTGGCATGTTGGCCAAGTATCACTTTTGAACCTTGATTTTGAGGTGGTTCTGCTAGACAATATTTCTTCTGCATTATCTCCAAAGTTTCAGCCCTTCTGGGTATGAAACTTTACTTTTTGTAGTTCTTTGATATTTCTTCTCTACAATGCCATAGATCTGATTAAAATTGGATGTTCCAAGTGGAATTTACGGTAACTTCCCCACAACTTGCTGATTTTTTGCCTTTCCAGGAGATGTCACTTGTATAGAATGCCCCGCACAAACTAATTGATATAAATTATGAAACTCGTACCAGAAATACTATAGACTGTCCACTATCTAATGCAACCAATCTCACTCAATTTGGATACTCTAGGAAGAAGTTATGATTGTTTTATCGGGAACATCTTCTTGAGACTAGTCAATAGGACTAGTCAGATACCCTATCTTCCACAAGGTATATCTACAAATGTGAGATGACCCAGAAGCTGAAATTTTTACCATAGATACATTACTAATTTCGTTGAATATCCTCTAGAGTTCAGGGTCTGAAACTTTACAGAAAAAAAAATTATAGCAAAAATTCCGCAATGACTCAGTTCAGGATGATTCCAGAACCCTATCTTGCATAGGTTGTATCTATGAAATCATAAGGCCTTGGGAGATAAAATTTTAACCCAACGTACCTTGATCTGTCTAATAAATATCCTCCAAGTCGTTCCTTCTGAAACGTTGTAGAAAAAAAATTATAGCGAAAATTCCAAGGTGTCTCAGATGTACCAGCAAAACCCCAAGACCTTGAGCTCTGATACCATATGTTAAGAACCAAATATCAATATAGCATAGAAAAACCTCAGAATAAGTACTCAACGCCTTGAAAAAGAGAGAAATTTAGATAATAAGCCTCTTCGAGGGGGCAACCTCCTTATGCCCACATAAATGTACAATTCCAAGATGATTCCAAATGAAAATGTCTCATTGGTATATATAGGAGACTAGGAGGTATAATTACAACTAATGGAATAAAGCCAACATAAATAAAATAACATTACTAATGTGATATGCCCCAATTAAAAGGTAATGAGCCAATATTAGGGCTTAACAAGAAATATCAACTTTCTAGACTTGACCCCCTCCACCTGATCACAATTGAAGAGGACAATAACTAACAAATGTAGTTTTTAGGTTCTTCTCTTTTCTTGTTTTTTTGTTAGAATTATTTTTCTGGATATTATATTTAATGGCCATAGAAAAAGGCAACAAACATAACCCTATTTTGTAAAAATTTTGAATTTCATAGCCTCAAGTCAAGGTAAAAACTCTAAATCTATCAAACTTATATGGCTGGAGACCGAGTAGTTAATAGATATAACTATCCTATATAGACTTATAGACTTGGTTTTAGAAACAAAATGTCTCAAAATTATAAAATTATACATATTTCAAATCCATTTTTTTAATTTAAAATAACAATACATTTTGTAACTTTATTTTAATCTTTGTAATAAAATGATCTCTATACACTTATTAAAAACAAAAAATACTTTTATTGTTTTAATTTCCAAATATATATTATTAAAGAGAGTTTCAATATCCTAGTCTATATCCTTATAGAGACATTTATTACTTCATTTATTTTTATGGAAAATGATTTCTATACACTTATTAAAAACAAAACAAAAATATTTTTATTGTTTCAATTTCCAAATTTATATTATTAAAGAGAGTTTCAATATCCTAGTATATATTCTTATAGAGATATTTATTATTTTATTGATTTTTATGGAAAGTTGTTTTTTTTCCAATAAAAAATTAACTCAAAATTATATTAAATATAATTGTTTTTACATAATATCATCCATAATCAAACCCAATCTTAACCTGACTGATAATAAGTTTTGATAAAAAAAATAACAATCTTTAATTTCATTAATCAAGGAAATAACAGTCTTTGATTTCATACAGTCATTCACATAATACTCATCAAAAAAAAACCAATAGCTATCAATAAAACACACAATCAAGATGGTTATGATCATAACTCAAAAAATATCTTAAAAAACTGAAAAAAATATATTAGAACATAACCAGATATCAAAACTGAAAAATTGTCGAAATGCAACATTTCGATAATGTTAATGCGTAATAATGTGATCATATTTATAATAATTATAAATGTTATTATATTAATTTAAAATTTTATAATTTAATATGAATTTTTCAATTAATAAACATTTGTATCATAAAAATATATTTTATTACTTCAATATCCTAATCTGTAACTTTATAGAGAATAACCATCTTTCCAACAAAACACCTTTATCTTCCAAATGTTACTTATTCCATGAATATGGTTGTAGTCATATTTTATTTCAACATTGCACATATACTTGTTAGACTTCGGGTTTTGAGAACGAAATTATTAGTAATTAATATGAAAATGACATGTGGGGAATGTAATTTAGAATATTATAGAAGTGTTGTTTTTTTTTGTTTTTTTAAGTGTGTTTATAATTTGTGGGTTAAGAAATAAGGATTTAAGGGTATTTAAATCTTCAAAATTTTGGGATCGCATTCATTCTAGATTACATCAATATTTAATTCATTGATTTCTAAGGTGTCTTTTCCCAATTACATAAAATTTATCTTGATAGTCCTACAAACAAAACCCTTCGAAACTAATCACACTAACAAAATTTGATTAACTTTTTTTACCTTCAAAACCTATAAAATTTTAATTTAACCAACTTTTTCTTATCTTTATAAGATGTAAAGTTTCCTATTTTGAGGCATGTAAAGAAGAATTTGAGAAGGAAAAGTAGGTATGCATAGTTTAATGATTATGATATTGTTTATAAAGTATCATAAAATATGATTTAAATTTTAAAAATAAAAATAAAAAAATTGTTTATTCAATTTTTTAATGGGTGTTTAATATTTTTATTGTTAAGATAAAATTCATTTAAAATAATGTACAGAGACAAATAAATAGATAGAAATAAAAATAAATAGAGATATAAATATTTATCTTATTAAATCATTCACAAGATTAAATGACCATTTTTATTAAACCATATATATATATATATATATATATATATATATATATATATATATATATATATATATATATATATATATATAANATATATATATATATATATATATATATATATATATATATATATATATATATATATATATATATATATATATATAAAATGTTTTTTAATAAAAATGATATTTTATCACAATAATTATTTCCTTAATATTTATATAAAAGAAATATATAAAAATGAAGAAGAAGAAAAAAAATGTTACGAAAATTTTAATAAATTTAAATAAAAAGGATATAAATTAATGTAAAATTATTTTATAATGAATTAGTAAGGATGTGTGGTTGATTGGTTCTGGAGTATGGTTTAAAAGCACTTCTACTCGGTTAAGAGCTCATCTTCCTCATACGTAAAGAAACAGGGTTGTTATCCTCTAGCCTAGGGATAACTAAGGAGATCATGTCTCGAGGCCCACAGGTTCCAGACATAGAGTGCCGAGAGTCGGACGGCCTAAGCATAGCCTTGGAGGGACCCTCTTTTCTTCAAGTACAGTCCACATATCACTAGCAGCAGCGTCTATCACACTGGTCTGGTCCTGAAGTGGCAGTGGGTCTTGCTCTATGAGGTAATGAGTTCAAGTATCATGGTATGTATCACTCCAATATTTTAAGCACTTGAACATGTTGTATTGAATCCTTCTTCATGTCATGACGTTTACTTGGAAATTATGCTCTTTGCCTTGTTTAAACCTTGGAGGGTGACACAGTGCCCTAGTAAGTTGATTTCCCTTTAGGATGGATTGCTACTGGGTGGATCTTTGAAGAATTATTGTATGTTCCCTCCATACTTACCACTTTCCATATTTATTCTTTCCATCTCCCCGTCTTTTGGGCATTGGGATAGAATACACTAGGAATGGTTGTACCTTACCTCGTGGGAAGAAGGGGCTAAAGACCCAAAGGGTAAAAGTAGCTGACAAGAGTTAAAATCCATTTTGAAACCTTGGAGATGCTTCACCCAGGGATCCCCGAGAAGGTAGTGAAAATGTTCTCAGTAAGAAAAGGGGACCCACAAGATAACATGAACACTCAAGGTATTAGTTGATGGATAGGAGGTCTCATCACGAGCCAACTTATTATGACCATGAACATGTAGCGGTATGACATTACCACCTATATGGTCACCAAGCCAGGGTAGTGGCTCTTGGTTGCATAGCTAAGAGAAAGGGGGTCTCATCACAAGACAACCTTATCATTTTCGTGAAATGTTTTGTGGATGACATTGTCACCTCAGGTCACCAAGCCATGACAGTGACCTTCAACTATTCCCTTGTAGCACAAAAGAAAATATAAAAATAAAGAAAGCTAAGAAATAATAAATGTCAATGAATGGGCTAGGAAACAATTACATTCGTGACATAGTGTAGCTCACCCTCCACAAAGGCGCCCACAAGTAAGATTCTACATTTCCCTGTTATCACATGCACCCCAAGTCCAAAGGTCTACCCCATGCCACTTCATACACTTACATGACTTGGATTAGGCTTCACCTGGGAAACACCCTATACTTAAGGGGGATTAACCCAATAGGACATCCTAAGACCCTTCCCAAACCTAAATTTGGAAAGTTGTATAACATATTTGAGCATTTTTTTGGTTTAGGGGGGTTTGATGCACATGTTCGGGTGGTTTGATGATTGGATGTGATTTAATTGCTATGATACGTGTGACTCATGGACCCCTGGAGGGCATACCTATTTATCTTTGTAAGACCTTTCCCGATGGACAAGTATTCGTGAGGAGATGACTAGTTCAGATCTTCTTGAGGGCTTGAAGCCCAAGAATGGATGTTGAGACCTCGGGCTTGGGGCATGACAGTGATGACCATCTTGCGTGATACAAGAAGAGGTCGTTTCCTTTGGAGGCACTATGGAAAGCCTTAGGGGGGGAATTCCACCCTCCATGCACCAGGACATTACCCTTTGTAGGCTGAGAGGTCATCCTTCTATTATAGGACGACATGGTTCCTTCAAGATGATGGTAGCACGTGTGGACAAAGATTGAGGCCTTTGGAGGCCTAGCGCCATGTTCTTGTAGCCTAATATCCCCTTGAGGAGACCTAACGTCAGCCTAGAAGGGATGGCATCACCTTATTTAGGGTTATTTTATGTAAATTTATTTAATTTGTAAATTAAGGGAAGAATTGTTGAGGTCGGCCCTGTATTTTAAAATAATTTTAATTTTAGGCCAGGTTTTGGTATAAATACACAAAAATGACATTCATTTTCATCATAACTCTTCCATGAGAGAGAGGATTGAAATTGGCACCCTTTTAGGGTTTATTGGTTGAAATTGTGAGGCACACTTGTTTTGGAGGCTAAATTTTGCAACTTGGATCATTTTTTAGTGAAGTTACTTGGGAATCTACGGTTTTATTGCTTGATTATTCTTGGTGAAGTAAGTAAATCTGCAATTGTCATTTCATTTTGAATGGTTATGGTATAGTTTCTTATTCATGTTAAAGATTATGAAATTGCTTTCTTAACAAACCCTAGGAGTAAAGGACTTAAGGTGCTACTTATTTGCTCTTCATTTGCTAAACTTTATTGAAGTGATTTGACCTAGACAAACTTCTAAATCCCTAAAGTGATAACACTTTAGAAGCTATTGTCTAGTTGTATTTTCTCTTGATATCTTTCAATAGTCTAAGGAGGAGGAAGGTGCTAGGGCATAGAAGTGCCTACTCTCTACCTCAACTCCCTAAAATTTGGTTCTTAGAGGACTTAAGGTGCTACTCCTCAAAGACCCACTTTATCTTCTTAGACAAATATAATCATTATTGTTTCTCCAAGTAATTTGTGTTGAAACTTTTGACTCCATAACCCTTAAAGGCACTAGTCTCATATATCTTTGATTGGCTGATCAAACAAACATTTGAACCTTAAACTCTCAAGTTTTTACTAACTAAAACTAAAACTAACACTAACCTAGCATAGAACTACTAACTTTTAACCTGCTATTGTTATAATAATTGCTACAGCCATCTTAAAGCAACAAATTTTCTGCATAATCTACATTGAATGCTAGCTAAACACTTTTAAAGTTGCTTATGACATTTGATTATCATTCTGCCTAGTAAATGTTATCTTTTCATTGTCTTTTCAAGCAATTTTGAGGCATATTTCTTGAACTTGTTACAAAATACCTCTTGTTGTTGTAAACTTTCATTTTACTACAATTTTATATCAGCTAGCATATATTTCATTGGTTTATTGTCTTATTGAAGCACTAATATCATTTTGTGCTTAAAATTATCATATGTTTCCTTGTTGTCTTGTTCCAGTCAGGTACACTTCATCCATTACATTTGCTTCATCTCTTAAGACATAAACTCAGCAAGACCTTTTGACTTGAGTGACTAGTTAGAGGGGGGTTATCTTTGCATCCTTCCTTTAGTTTCACCATCCCTTTAGGTCACTAGGGACGCGTCCCTTGGGGTAGTTGTTGGGATCTAAAGATGTCTAAAAACAACCTTAGTTTAACATTAATTTATCAACCCAAGGATTTGTCTTTTATCTCAAAGAATATCGGCAAAGTCTATGCAGATAGCTCATAGAGGCTAAAATCATGTAGTGAAAGAAAATCTGAGTTTATCAACAATCAAGTTCCTCAAACATTCATTAAAGATTCTAAGAATTGAAATTTAATGTTGTGAAATGGAAAGGAACTAATTAATCTATTGAATTCATTTTAAGAGCAGTAATTGAATCTAGATAAAGACTTGCAGAAATGACTATTATTATGAATCAAATCGCTGGAAAGAAAAAGGTGAATTACTCTATCTATGGAAAGAAACAGAGATTGTAATTTAGTCAAAAAGAGACAACAATCGTATTTCTATTGAAAGGAACAACAACTATATTCTAATAGAAAGGAACAACAAATGTAAACTAAGTAAAAGGAACAACAAATGTAAACTAAGTGAAAGGAACAACAAATGTGAACTTATGAGGAATTTCCACGCATCAAATCTCAGTAATAGGAATTGGAATAGCAATCATCTAATGCTTCAGGGAATATCTATCTCTTGCAATTGACACGAAATCATCAACACACTTATGCATTCATTTAGCTACTGTAAAAGAGAATTGAATCACAACACAGAAATTGAATTGATACAATTACAGGTCGAACAGTAGCTCCTTCAGACTAGGCCCTTGGTCCTTAGAAGAACTACTATTTGAAATTCAGTATATAGAAATGGTAAAACCGCTCGAAGCTTCTATTGACTTCATAACTAGTACAACTTTTTACAAAAACTGCTAACGCATAGCAATTCTAAGTTCTGAGTTCTTGGGTGCAATTCTTCTACCCCCTTTCAAGATCTATTCACCCCTTATATATTACGATAATCTGGGTAAATTAAGCTATCCTGAAGATTGAGATATCCTCAAGATTGCTTTACTATTACAATATAAGCAACTCGATCATCTTCAAAAACTGCCTTGTGCCTTAAAGTCTTCAATCTCCAATAGCTTGCGCATCTTCAATATTTCCTTTGCTATATTGGGTTTGACAATATTCAACCAATCCTGTAATAAAACCAGACAATTCCAATCATATCTAGGATATATGTAATCTAACTTCAACAATAACGCTAAAGAGTATATTATTCATTTTCTATTCTATTTGCTCCTAAATAATTGAAAAGTCAATCAAGATCACATCATGAAATGTGGGAAAAAGGAAGATATTTATACCTTTTTCATAACCTAACATACCCCCCAGCTTACCTTCTTGCATGTCCTCATGCAAGCTGAGATTTTACATGTAAAGAAGTAATGTTGTAAGATGGAAAGGTTGGTTCACCAGGCCTTCTGAACCCATTGCTTCTTTTGAGTTCTCCAAAAGTAGCATCCTCCCTTTTCTTGTTAATTTGATAATCTTTTTGGTAACTTTCTGGAGGGAACCAGACGATAGGGGGATTATATCTAAACCCAATACAAGCAGGCCCTTCCTCTTGGAGCAATATAGAATGTTGAAAAGAAATTATTGTACCCAAAGGGTTCCCTACTCTTTACTTCACTAGAGGATGCATCCCATCTCAGTTTAGAAGAAGCAAGAGCTTCCTCCTTAAGCTCCCTAAAATGTGTGATACCTGAACGTATAACTTGTAGATGTATAGGGGCTAAGGAGTCTACGACCCCCCCCCTTTTCATAAAGGTTTTATGTCACATAATGGCTGGAAAGGACTTTGGAGGTTCTCCCCTAACCCAGAGATCTAGCCCAGCTTCCCTCTTTAGGAAGGTTTTATGAGCTTTACCCCATGTAACTTGGTTCTGAGTAAATGACATAAATGCCTAAAACTGTATGTCACCTATGAATGGGCCGGGGTTATCTTCCCTTTTTTCTTCTAGAATGAAATTATGAAAGTACAAGTCACACAAAAAGTATTGTACCTTTTCGTCCTGCTCTCTGAAACATGAAATAAACTCAGGTACAGTGGAAAATGAAATAGGTTTTCTTGCTCTGATGACCTTCACTCTTAATAATAGATATCATTCCAGCAAGAATAAAGTGTAGTTGGTGGCAAGGACTCTGCAATTAATAGCATTAGAGTAGACATCACAGATTTATTTGATTTGCTCCAAAGCTTTTTCTAATTGGATTTGCACCTTTTTTATCTTCCCTTGGGCTCTGGTGAGCACAGAATAGGTCTCACCCTCTATTGTTGTCATGTCCTTCAGTTGTTTAACAATCTTTTGATATTCAGCCCTAGTGACCATCTCATCTTGGTGTTGAGCCAATGCTCGTTGGGCTTGTCCCAGCTCTACCTTTAGTTTATCAATGGTGACACCCTGTGCTTGAGACTGGGATGCTTGGTATTCTTCCATAGCGCCCATCTCTTCCCTGGATTTAGTTAATACTTGTTGGACCTGTGTAAGCTCTACTTCCAGTCTGTCCACAATAGCACTATGTTTCTGGGACTGGAGTGCTTGGTGTTCTTCCATAGTCAGCAGTTCATTCCTGTTTTGAACCAGGGTTTGTTGAGACTGCATCAATTCTTCCTCCAATCTCCTGATGGTATCATTCTACTCAAGGAGTTGAGATATCTCCTCTAACATCAGGTTGTATGTCTACACCTCAGCATCAATTGCTTCTATAGCTGTCATATTTTCTCGTGTTTATGAAGGAATTGCTTCCTCATTCTGAGCTCTTGTTTCTTCTACTACTATTTCTTCAGGGTCTGTCTGTATCCTTACAAAATTTGTACTGACTGCTTCTTTAGGAAGAGGGTTTCTTCCTTACACTCTGACCCTTTTGTTATTCTTTATTCTATGGGCCTTATCTGCCTGTTCTAGCTGTTTTTTCAATTCCTTAATAATTTCCTTGAGTTTAACCACCTTCTGCTTTAATACTTCAGCCTTCTTAGTCTTTTTCTTCAACAGTTTATTTTCTTTTTTTAACTTTCTAATTTTCTTATGGCGCTTGGTTGATTTTTGTTTATGAGAGGTCTCAAGGTCTTCTTCATTCTAGCCAGCAGATGGTTGTTCCTCTGTTCCTTCCAAATTTTATGTCTGTCCAAGAGGGATTCTTTTTTCAAAATGAGGTTCTTCTTGTGCTCTGTCCTCAAGAAAAGACATTTCAATATCAGGAAAATCTTCAACTGGTTTTGAAGAGGAGGCTTGTTCTGGGCATTTTCCTGGATTATTTGTGCCTCTGTCAATTGAGGTTCCCAAACTTCCCAAAACCTAGGCTATTTCTGCCTCATAGCTCTTCATAAATTGTTCTGTCAGATGCTCTAATGTCGATTGGGTGTCTTCCTGATCATTCCTTTGTGAGGTCTATTCTACTTGCCCAATTTCTTGAGCATTCTCGCGTGGAGACTGTTATGTAGAATTATGAAGTTCTTCAGGCTATTTTGTTGTACCTTGAATTGCTTCAGTTGTTTCCTGAATTCATCTACTTCTTCTCCTTGTCTAAATGATAGTTGTAGGGGTAGTTGTTGCTCTCTTCCTGTTTTTCGTTAATGCTTGTGTTTGTGAGGTCTGGGCCTCTGTGATTTGGGCAAGGTCTACCTCAGCTTCGGTTCGAGGAGATGGGATTTCTCTTTGGTCAGTAGTCTCCTCTGCCTGTCTATCTTCAATTTCCTGTGGTGGTTCTTCATGGCATAATTCAGGCTACTCCAGTTGTGGAGGTCTATTATCCTCAATTAGGTTATCCCAAGTCAATTGAGTTTGACTCAGTGCTTTATTTATTATCAGTTTAACTAATCTGGGAGTAACAGGGTCCTTGGATTTTTGTGTTCTTAAGGCAACCTCATGTAATATGGCATTCAGAAAGAAAGGTAGATTAAGTACTAACCGTTGTTTTAAAGTTGCCAACAATTTGAGGTGGCGAGGTCGAATTACGTCATATCGTCCATCACAAGTGATGTACCACTGAATTATCCCTACAAGTTCCTTCCATGGTTCTCTGAGGGTACTGGGATTGAGTCCCTTTCCTTTCTTATCCAATTCTTCCCCAAGGTCTGTGAAAGTTTCCACAGCTTCCTTCAATTCTATGTATCTTCCTATCCACTGAATGCCCATGTTAGGGAGGCATGTGACCTCTGCTAAGATTTCTGGGGTGACTGAGATTTGTATGCCTCGTACCATAGAGTTTTCTCCCTGTAGATTCTGAAAGAATTCAAGCGTGACATTCATGTCATATCCTTGCAGATGGTTGAAGTACTCCATCCACCCCAACTGGTGCAGGATGTCTCTTGTTTGCTCTGTAATCTTTAGTAAAGTTGGCTCCCTGTGCACACCTTTTCCACCCATTTTGTGAGAAAATGTGGACGACTATCGTTCCTGGTAGCAGACTTGGTTAGACCAGCTTGGAGGAAAAATTACTGAAAATAGCAAATATCAGAGACAACAAATGTTTACAAATGTGGGTATTTATTACAATCATTACTATCTTTATCGAGAACCGTGTCGAGCATCCACTCCCCTCATTAATATAAAGGTCAACCTTGACCGTCAGCATAGGGAAAATTAATGAGTGTAAGTATTGATGGTGAAAAGTAATGATTGTACGACGACTGCCAATGGGGATCAATGATTTATTTTCAAACAGCATATTTTAATGGTAATCATTAAATGCTATTCCTCTTTTGTGGAATTGAAATATATATATACTCAAAAGAATGCTTTAAGGATACATACGTCGAATAAATTAAAAGTGTTCATTTAAATAATATCCCACATATCATAATGTCGTTACTTTTCCATTTCATTGAATACAACCGAAATTGTTATCACTGAAATTTTGTTCGCATATGGTTACAAGAACTCAGCATCGTCAAACAGTAATGAAGTCATTCATGGCCCTGAATTAATATCACAGCATTCAAAAAAGGTCAAAAACTATACAAAGTAGTAAAAAATTGAAGAGCGCTTTGTAGACATTGGGTGCACGCGCACATGCGCGAAACAGGAACGTAGAAAGCGCGCATATGTGCACGATGCACGATTGTTAGCGCAAAAAGCAGCGCAACTGCTAAACGGCGCATTTATGAAAGTGGTCGGCCTCCCAACCACTTATGGTTCAGCTCCCAAGCCGATTTGACCCTCAAATCTGGGCTAAATCTGACTGGTGGGCTGGTCAAAGACCTAATAATGCCCTAAATGGCCTCTTTTCACACTACAAAGTAGTTACACAATAACCCAATGCAATGCTATAAAAAGCCATGAATGCACCTCATTTTCTCAAGGAATTCAAAGTAATGTTATGTTGCCTATATTGTTTTAAGGACTCCATCCTTGACAAGAGCACATTGGCACCATTACATTGGGCAATCCATCTCACCATTGAGTGGATTTGCAAAGAGTTCTTTCATCACCATTTTTCATTTTCTTTGTTGTAAGAAGAGCCAACTAGTGAGGGTCCTAGAGCCTTCCCTTGGAGGAAGAAGGGACTCATAGTCCCCTTTCTTCTTGGTGCTTTGTTTTCATCAATAGATCAGCCTCAAACATTGGTGACATGGGTCTTTTTGTTCTTGTTATCTCTATGTCCCTATGCTTATGATTTTAGTTTTTATTAGTTTAATTCTTAATTATAGTTTTGTTTTTCTTTCTCTAACTCTTTTCTCTACAGCTGTCCTGCTCAGCAGACCCAACTGAGCTTGCAAGCACCTCTTATTTGCTCACCAAGGTGACGAAAGAGGCGCAACAGAAATGATATCCTGGTTTGGTATCCAAATGATGATAATGCCACTCACTAGAGTGTAACTTAAGTGAACAAGTCATCTCGTGATGAGACCTCTTGTCCTTTGACAAAATAAAATGTCAAAGGCCATTGCCCTGGTGTCGTGGCCATAGTGGGAATGTCACTTAGGTTAGTATCGATTGATCGTGGTAGGTTGGCTCATGATGAGACCCCCTATTCTTTGTGAGAAAAGAAAGAAATTTTATTGATTTTTTATTTATTTATTTATTTATTTATTTATTTTTTAGAAGTGTATGAAGGGAGGCTCATCTACTCCTTAAGAGTAAGGGATGGCATAAAGAAATGTAAGGATTCCAAGTAAAATTGTGTCGCAGAATCCTTATTAATTATAAAGGTGAGATATCATTTAAGTGTATTTGTATGTATACGGGAAAAGAAACGAATTATGGTGGTTACAAGTTATGAACAAGGTTTAAGATATTTCAAAGAAAGTGATCCAAAAAAACAATTTGATAAGGTATGGGAGATAGTCCACAAAATAATGATAGATCGTTAGAAATAATGCTAGTGAAAATTATTTGGTGAAAGTTATACCCCAAAGGAAAGGTTTAGCGTTTTTATTAGCAATGTAGGGAAGGAATGGAAAAATGAACAACAAGTGTGGAAAAGGAATAGCAGGTGCGACAAAGGAACAACAATTGTTCTGTTCAAAGGAATCAACATGCGCGCAAAAGGAACAACAATTGTTTCATTCAAAGGAATGGCAGGTGCGCAAAAGGAACAACAATTGTTTTGTTCAAAGGAATAGTAGGCACGCAAAAGGAACAATAGACGCGCAAAAGGAACAACAATTGTTCCGTTCAAAGGAACAGCAGGTGCGTAAAAGGAACAACAATGGTTCCATTTTTAACCATCTGAATAGGTAATTTTTAGAAACCTGGAAATATATTTTGCTTGAATTCAAGGTTGATTCCTCATCAAATAAATTCATTCATGAGTTGGTTTATTTCAAAATTAAGTAATGGATGGTTTGTTAATGTTATGAATTTCATTATAGTTGCCCAATTGTTGTTGCTGAATCATGACACATTCATTTCTTTGCGAAAGACAGGGTTTGGGTGATGAGATGAAGCAGGAGTTTGGAACAGAAAAGAGTGCTAATTGAGTTCATTACAGTTATCCTCCCTAGTTTTGACTTTCTCGAATGACTGTCGAAAATAATAATAAAAAAACTAAATAAAATCTACAGAAAACAAAATTATATACAGTATGTACAGTGTCAACATAATTCAACATTTATGGAGTTGGGGTGGCTGGATTACCTTCCCAGCCAGCCAAAATTTGAACGGTAGGGTCCTTACTTACCTCTTGGTAGAAAGATTCTTTTGAGGGTGATTGATGATAGAGTCGTAGCCGGTGTCCATTGACCTGAAATGGAGATGCAGACCCGTCGATGGTGCTTAACGTGACCATGCCATTATCATGGACTTCATTGATTTTGTATGGTCCTAGCCACCGTGTCTGTAATTTTCTCGAAAAATCCTAAAATCTGGAATCATAAAGGAGCACCTAGTCACCTTTTTTAAATGATTTTTTTTTATATGCTTGTCGTGCCAAGTCATTCTCTATTGTTGAATAACAGTCATGCACTCTACAGCAAACAGGCATGCTTCATCCAATTCATTGAGTTGTTGAAGGCGTTGCTTATGTGCTTTTGTAAGATCCAGTCTGATTTCCTGGGCCATCCTTAGAGTCTTGATTTCAAACTCAATTGGGAAGATGGGTTCTTTTCCATAGAATAAATGATAAGGAGAGTAGCCAGTGGTATTACGCCATGTTGTGCGGTAAGCCCATAAGGAATTTGGGAGCTCAGAAGCCCAATTTTGTCTGTTTGTTGAGATAGTCTTTGTCAGGATTGCCTCCAGGACTTTATTGGTGCTTTCCACTTGCCCATTTTCTTGTGGATGGTACGGAGAAGTAATTTGTGTTTGATATGATAATTATCCAGGGTGGTGGTGATTCTATGAGCTGTAAATTATGACTCCCCATCAGTAATTACCTCTCTTGGTAGTCCATAGCGTACGAATAATTTGAAAAGAAATTTGATGACTACTTCTTCTGTTGCATTTGGTAAGGATTTTGTATCTACCCATTTAGTCATGTAGTCCATTGCGACTAGAATATAGGCCTTCTTATTTGACTTTGGATTGAAGGGGCCAACGAAGTCTAGTGCCCATCTCTCAAATGGTTCTGCAACTACTTGTGCTTTCAAAGGCATTTCATCAACCTGACCTAGTTTTCCCATCCGTTGACAACTATCACAGGTCTGGACATATTTCTTCGCGTCTCTGAATATTGAGGGACAATAATAGCCCATCTACAGAATTTTGTGTCCAGTCCTGCGATCTGCAAAATGCCCACCACATGGCTCATCATGTTCGGCCTTTAGTATGTCGTAGATTTCGTCATCTCGTATGCATCTGTGGATATGGAGATCAGCTCCTGTATGGAAGAGATATCCGCTGATCCAGGCGAATCGTGCGCTACATTGGACAACCAGTTTTCTTTCCCTTGATGAAAGATGTGTCGGTAATCTTCCTGCTGGCAGGTAATTTTCCACGTCAGTGTACCAAGGTGGCTTTGTAGTAACGACAAACAAATTCTCATCTGGAAATCGATCTTCAACTGTTAGGGACTCGTCTATTTTGGGTATGCAGGATAGGAAGTCTGCGACAAGGTTTTCTCTCCCAGGTCAATCTTTGATGGTGATATCAAATTCCTGCAATAGTAACAACCATCGAGTGACTCGTCCATTAGTAATTGGTTTATTAGCCAGATATCTAATAGCAAAATGATCAGTATACAAAATGATCGGATAGCCTATTATATAATGACGAAATTTATTGATTTCATGTATAACAGCTAAAAACTATTTCTATGTTACTGTATAATTAAGTTGAGTTGGATTAAGATTCTTGCTAATAAAATAAATGGTGTAGGGTTTCTTATCCTCCTCTTATCCGAGGACAGCGCCTATAACAATATATGATGCATCAGTGGAGATGTGAATTGGTATTTTCCAATTTGGCCCCCTCAACACCGGTGTTATCGAGCCCCCTCAACACTGGTGTTGTCGAGATCAACTTCTTAAGTCCTACAAATGCCACATCACACTTGTCAGACCACTAAAATTCTACATTACCAGTCAAACCATATAAAGGTGCAGCGGTTCTTGCAAAATTTTCCATAAATCTACGATAGTATCCTGAAGCACCAAGGAAACTACGTACCTCAGTTTGTGTGTGTGGTGTAGGGAGATTAAGGATTACCTCTATTTTTGTTGGATCTACCCTAATTCCATCTGCAGAGATATAATTCCCTAGTACCAGACCTTCTGTCATCATCATGTGACACTTTTCGTGGCTTAAACATAACCTAGTCGCAATGCACCGCTCTAGTATTTTCTCCCAGTTATTTAGTGCTTGATCGAAGTCGTCTCCATAAGGAGTGAAATCATCCATATAGACTTCAAGTCCTTCGCTGATCAAATCGTTGAATATGCTCAGAATGGCCCTTTGAAAAGTGGTTGGAGCGTTACAAAGTCCAAAGGGTAATACTCTGTATGCAAAAGTGCCCCAGGGACATGTGAATGTAATTTTATCATGATCTTCTGGGGCAATTTGAATCTGATTGTACCCACTAAAATCATCTAGGAAAGAAAAGAATTTCTTTCCTGCCAAAGTATCTAGGACCTGGTCAATGAAAGGAAAAGGGAAGTGGTCTTTTTGAGTGGCTTTGTTAAGTTCCCTGCAGTCAACACAGATGCACCATTTCCCATTTTTCTTTGGGACGATCACTAATGGGGAAACCCACCGACTATCTGAGATGGGATATATAAAATCTATGTCCAACAGCTTTTGTAATTCTTCTTTAACGATATCACTGAGGCGAGGATTCAATCTTCTCTGTGGCTATCAGATAGGTCGGGCATCTTTTTCAACATAAATGTGGTGTGTGCAAAGTTGCGGATCAATACCTTTCATATCAAAATATTCCCATGCAAAAGCTTGCTGGTATTTGGAGAGGACTTGAATTAGCTTCTGCTGTTGTTGTTCATCTAAATTGGCATTGATGTTTAGATACCTCCCTGGTGAAATCTCGACGGGTTTGTTGTTATGAATGGTTGTAGTTGGAATTTGTTGTTCCATTAAATCTTCCAGCAGGTCTCCTTGTGCTTCACAGTCTAGAACAGCTTGGAGTATCTGGCAGGTTGGGTTGCTCATGGTGGTTGGATTATTGATAAACCCACTAATTACGTCATCCTCTAGCTAGTTTTTAAGTCTGAGGGCTTCTTCCTATGTAAGAGGGGCTCGTAAATCCTTCTCTTGGTATCGCGGTGGTGGAAATTGTGGATATATTAAAGTTGGACTTGGTTTAGCAGGAGGATATAAATTGAGGTTCTTTGTGATACCCCCTCTAGTGATTGTCATATTACCTTCTCGACATCCTATGTACGCATCTGATGTTGCAAGCCATGGTCTGCCTAGTATCAATGGATTCCCTTCAAGTCCACTTCTTGGGTTGATGATGAGGAGGTCCGCCAGATATTCCCAAGAGTCGATGGAGATGGCTATATCTTGTAATGTGCCAAATGGTCGAACTACTGATCGATATGCTAACTGCAACATTATTGTGGGGGGTTCGGAGGAGTTAAAACCCAGGGTATTGCAGGTTTCCATAGTCAGAATGTTGATGGTTGCTCCCAAATCAACTAGTGTATTGGGAAAAGAACAGCCCTGGATCTAAACTGTCATTATGAGATTCCCCAGATCTGCATATTTAACCAGTTCTTGTCTACCTAAAATTAGATCAGACAAGGCTCCTACCACACGAATTGTTGATGATGGATTTTTAATTTTTCTGGCGGGCTTTCTCCCACATAGCTCCTTGATCGTTTTTGCATAGATTGGGATGTCCTGAAGAGCTTGCAAGAGTGGAATCTTGATATATAAATTCTTGAGTTCCCCTACAATGTCAAAGTTGGGATATACGGTCATTTTTTCTATCATCAATCTTTCGGGGAACGGAGGGGAGGGTGTTTCATCCTTATCAGGATCTTGTGATTTGACTATGTTTCCCCCCTGGTCGATTTCTTTTGTTATTACCACAGTCGAAGGTGTTATTGTTGGTTGTTTTTCACTCTCCTTCTCTTGAAAAATGCTATTTTCTTCAGGAGAGATTATTCGTCCCGATCTCAACCATAGTTCGTTGCACCCTACCGAGTTGGTCTCTCCTTCTCCATTCTCCATAATATGGACGAGCTGAGTTGGTCTGTTATTTGGATTTGGGTGAGGTTGGGCTGGTAGTTGAGGGCGCAATTGGGATTGTGGATTTTGGGGCAATTGGAGTGGTTCTTGTAAGGTAGGTTGAGTTTGAGGGGTCATCCCCATGCGTTGGTTGTTTATCCCCACGGGGCGCTACCAATTCTAATTCCAATTTAGGTTTTGGGTAGTCATGTTGGGCCACTGTGAAGGGTAGATGTTGTTATTTGAGTTTTGTCAGGATGAGTTGGGATATTGTGAGTTAGGCCAAGTGGAAATTATAGTTTCCTGATTCTACCAGGCAGGATTTGCAGTGGGCTAGTTTTGCCAAGTGGGATTTGCAGGTGGGTATTGTTGGGGCTGCTAGTTCTGATTAGTAAATGACTGACCCTGCCATGTGATACTAGGAGCTTGCTGGTGATTATACTGTCCAGAGAAGAAAGAGGAAGGGTCCTACAGTGTATTTGGAGGCTGATTCTGACATTGACGATGCTGAGCCATCAAATATAATGGCTCTGTTTCTTCTTCGGCTTCTCTAAAGACACCTTTAAGTCCAGGAAGCGATGGGCATTGTTTCGTGTCGTGATCCTTGGTGCAGATAGCATAGACCCGGACCATGTCCAAAGGGCAATCCCTTGGACCATGTTTTCTTCTGCACCTGTGGCAAAATATGGCCAACATTTGTTCTGCTTCTGGCTTTTTCTATTTGGACTGCAACACATCCAATTGTGTAGTCAAAGTGATTAGAATATTTGTTTTGAATTTTTCTAAGAGATTACCAACTTCAACTCACGTAACACCCCCACTGGTAATATTGTTATTTCTGGTGAGGGGGGTACGCATCCCTGATTGATTCGTAGGATCTTTTAAATGACTATGGTTGAGTTTTAATCTTGCATGTATTAATTAACCATTTGAGAATTTAGCGAAAGAATGAGGAAAGAAAAGAAATTATAGCAGTCAAATACACATATGCAGATCTGAAATGAGTAATAGACAGCAAACCATAAACACGCAGGTTGATAACAGAGTTCAGCACAACTTTTGCCTACGTCTCCGGGCCTTTTCTCTGTGGGGGAGGCTTCTTTATTTATGTTCAAGTGCTCAAAATTACATCTATGCAATGCCAAATGGCTACAAGACTGATCTGGTCTTGTTCTCCCAGATCTCTAGAACCCTGCAAAGAAAACGGCACGCAAAATGGATGTTCCAAGCTCCTAGAAACGATCCGACAACGTCTCCAGCTCAAAGGCTTCCCTGCATCAAAGTAACTTTGGCTTGGCTTTCCTTCAGCATAACTCTGCTCTGCCTGACTGTCCATGGCCTCAAACAAGCCTGGTTTATATAGGCTTGGAGCTGGTTGCTCAGATCCAACTTCCTCCAAGAATTTGGCCTCCAAAAATCCCCAATATCCCCCAAAAATGGAGAAAATCAATTAAAAATAGGCATAATTTAATAAAAACCAAACTCTGTTAATATAAAAACCCACTTTAGTAAAGTATTTGGCCAAATCGGGCGCAACCCCCGAGCCCTGGGCACGCACCCTCCGGCATGGTCATGTGCTGTCCCATGTGGCCACGTGCCTTACGCGCTGGCCCCTTCACATTGGCCCCGGCTCCGGGTTCTTTGGCGCTGTCATAGGCCCGTGGCCCAACAGTCTTAACCCCCCGCGCTCAAAGGTAACGGCCCCCGGGTCTTATGGAACCCGACCGAACCGTGGGCTAATCCACGTATACCCCGCGCATTGTTATATGGATAGGGTAATGGTCACATAAAGTGCAGTCACGTGCGTCGAGCGCTAAGGGTTGGGGCCAAGCCCCGACCCTTTTCCCGCCGAACCAAACTTCAACACATTTTAAATAAATTGTTCGTCGTAAAATTAACAAGCACCACCCGATGGGCGGCCGATTAGCCCAAGCACTCCAGTCTGTTGTCCACCCGGAGGTCGCAGGTTCGACCCCCAGCCATACCAAATTTTACATTGAAACCAATAACCAATAATGGGGTGCCACGTGGCAGCCCTTGAGTGGGCCACGTGGCACCTTTCCAACCAACCGAATCATGACACGCATCAACCCCTGATTGGACCACGTACTTTCCACGTCGACTCTATCGTACTGCCACCTGTCAGTCGCCGTACTACCCAGTCATCTTCTGCGTCAGCCTGCCACATCAGCCGTTGATGTCACCGTGCCACGTGTCACCCTTTCAGTGGTGACACGTGTCACCTCAGGATTAGTCCAACCATATGCCAAATCGGTCAAATCCCCCTGCCACGTGTCGCCTTCCGGTGCTGCCACGTGTCGTCATCCGAGGCTACCACGTGTCACAATCTGAAACCACCACATCAGCTGTATGGACATGCCACGTCAGCTGTACGGACATGCCACGTGGACTGTACGGACTGTACAGTCATCCCCCTTTTTTGCCTGTTTGACTTTTCAGACAGAACGCGATATCTTCTCCATACGGACTCTGTTTGACAAAGTAAATATACCACTGGAATCAAGAAAACGAGACGAACGCAATGGCACAGGTTTCGTCACATTCTGAGCACTTTCATTTTTGAGCATTTTTCAAGCCCTATCAGGCTTCTGGATCCGATTTCGGATCACACCTCCCCACAAAAATACCTTTTGGTCCCCAAAAGGTTACTGACCAGTCAACAAGCTTGGGAAAGGCCACCCGGCTTGCTCTCTGTCTCTGAACTCTGTCCTGTGCACCTGTCTCATCAAGATCAATTGTAACACAATCATGACAACTGACAGTATATTGTTAGTCATTGCAATCTTGTTACATCTTACTGAAGCCACTATCACCCATGTGGAAAACATTGCTAATGACTACATCAGAAAGACGACTGCAAATGAACTGATATACTTGAAGTATCTGCACGACATGAGCTTATCTTGAAGCAATTTATGATTGATTTTCCATTCAACAACCATGTCTTGTTCTTGCTTAAGATCAATTACTTCATTTGAAACAATTATTGGTTTGTTGCTTACTTGCACTGCCTTCGTTAACTGTTCCATTGTTTGAAGTGTTTTACTTGCTTTAAC
>ML783442.1:92543-118509 GCA_009831015.1 Picea engelmannii | reverse complement strand
ACTCAAATCCAAACGTCAACTAGCTCTGATACCACTTGATCCGTAGGATCTTTTAAATGACTATGGTTGAGTTTTAATCTTGCATGTATTAATTAACCATTTGAGAATTTAGCGAAAGAATGAGGAAAGAAAAGGAATTATAGTAGTCAAATACACATATGCAGATCTGAAATGAGTAATAGACAGCAAACCATAAACACGCAGGTTGATAACGGAGTTCGGCAAAACTTTTGCCTACATCTCCGGGCCTTTTCTCTGTGGGGGAGGCTTCTTTATTTTTGTTCAAGTGCTCAAAATTACATCTCTGCAATGCCAAATGGCTACAAGACTGATCTGGTCTTGTTCTCCTAGATCTCTAGAACCCTGCAAAGAAAACGGCATGCAAAATGGATGTTCCAAGCTCCCAGAAACGATCCGACAGCATCTCCACCTCAAAGGCTTCCCTGCATCAAACTGACTTTGGCTTGGCTTCCCTTCAGCATAACTCTGCTCTGCCTGACTGTCCATGGACTCAAACAGGATTGGTTTATATAGGCTTGGAGTTGGTTTCTCAAATCCAACTTCCTCCAAGAATTTGGCCTCCAAAAATGCCCAATATCCCCCAAAAATGGAGAAAATCAATTAAAAATAGGCATAATTTAATAAAAACCAAACTCTGTTAATATAAAAACCCACTTTAGTAAATTATTTGGCCAAATCGGGCGCAGCCCCCGAGCCTTGGGCATGCACCCTCCGACATGGTCATGTGTTGTCCCATGTGGCCACACGCCTTACACGCTGGCCCCTTCACATTGGCCCCGGCTTCGGGTTCTTTGGCGTTGTCATAGGCCCGTGGCCCAACAGTCTTAACCCCCCGTGCTCAAAGGTAACGGCCCCCGGTCTTATGGAACCCGGTCGAACCGTGGGCTAATCCACGTATACCCCACGCATTGTTATATGGATAGGGTAATGGTCACATAAAGTGCGGTCGCGTGCGCCGAGCGCTAAGGGATGGGGCCAAGCCCCGGCCCTTTTCCCGCCGAACCAAACTTCAACACATTTTAAATCAATTGTTCGTCGTTACATTAACAAGAACCACCCGGTGGGCGGCCGGTTAGCCCAAGCATTCCAGTCCGTTGTCCGCCCGGAGTTCGCGGGTTCGACCCCCGGCCATACCAAATTTTACATTGAAACCAATAACCAATAATGGGGTGCCACGTGGCAACCCTTGAGTGGGCCATGTGGCACCTTTCCAACCAACCGAATCATGACACGCGTCAACCCCTGATTGGACCACGTACTTGCCATGTCGACTCTGTCGTACTGCCACATGTCAGCCGTCGTACTACCCAGTCATTTTTCGTGTCAGCCTGCCACATCAGCCGCTGACGTCACCGTGCCACATGTCACCCTTTCAGTGGTGACACGTGTCACCTCAGGATTAGTCCAACCGTATGCCAAATCGGTCAAATCCGCCTGCCACGTGTCGCCTTCTGGTGTTGCCACGTGTCGTCATCCGAGGATGCCACATGTCACAATATGAAACCGCCATGTCAGTTGTACGGACATGCCACATCAGCTGTACGGACATGCCATGTGGACTGTACGGACTATACAGTCATCCCCCTTTTTTTCCTATTTGACTTTTCGGACAGAACGCGATATCTTCTCCATACAGACTTCGTTTGACAAAGTAAATATACCACCGGAATCAGGAAAATGAGACAGACGCAATGGCACAGGTTTCGTCGCATTCCAAGCACTTTCATTTTTTAGCATTTTTCAAGCCCTATCAGGCTTCTGGATCCGATTTCGGATCACTGATCTGGTCTGTGAACTTCCTCTTGAGCACCTGATGCACAATAGGACGATGTCATCATAATTTTCTTGATAAATGTCACCCTTCCCCATTAAATTCAATATTTCTACCCATTCATCTTTCATACCTTTAATCAGAGTTGCCTTAAGTACTTCACCTGGTAACGTGCCATAGAGTGATCTTTGTAAATTATATTGAAATCTCTCGACATATTCTTCTAATGATTTGTTTTCTTTTGCAGTCATTTGAAAGATTTCATATTTTAAGTCTCTGGTTCTACAATAATCCTGATATTTTGTCAAGAAGGCCTGTTTCATCTCATCCCATGAGTTTATAGTTCCTCCCCCTAATCCCATGAACCAGCGTAGATCTTCTCCTTTCAAAGTGGAGGGGAACAATTTTAATTTTGGGGGTTCAGAGGTATAATCATACCCTCTACATAGGACACCAAATTCAAATAAGAATGCGTCCAGGTCTTCTGAGATTAATCCATGAAAGGTTGGCAGGTTTTGTAGGGGAATTGCCTTCATGGGGGCATTGGTGATTGGATCAACTATTGGATATTACAAAGTGGAAATCTGGGGACGTTGTGCATTTGGTTGTTCCATTTGATCAAAAATATGCCAGAAATCTTCAGGGATTTCTTGATCCAGATATTTTATTTGAATTGATTGGTTATATGATCCTCTAGGGGATTTGATTGCATTCCCTCTATCTGGGATTTCGAGTATGCCTTCTTCTTTCACAGGAGATTCAGGATCAGGTGGTGGGTCTATATTAGCTATCCCACTGGTTTCTCCTTCTCCTTCCTCCAGATTACAAGAGTTTCCCTCTTCTAAAGGGTTGAGGGGTGGAAGATCTGTGCTCTGAAAGCTTTTCTCAGTCCCTTCAGTTGCGCTATGAATATCGGTGTGGGATGCAGTTGGTGAAACTGCCACCTGAGGGATTCGGGTAGATCCTTTCCTAGGTCCAACTGAAGATTGAGATTCTTCTTTTCAGATGATGTCGTCTATGAAAGTGCTTCTTCCAGGGAGCACCGAGCCCTGGGCTTTGGTAATTTTTGGTGGGGGTTTTGGTTTTTCAAGATCTTTCTTCTTAGTCATACACACTTCACACAAAAAAAAGGAAAATCAAGAAAGAAAAAAAAAACCTATGCAACCTCTTAATTCGTCAGCTGGAGGTAGGCGTTGGTATAAGCATCTTACTTATTATCTGCCTAGGTTCTTACCTTTTGTCTTTAATACCTTATCCTGCAGAGGCATAATCTATGCTACCTTTGACATTCTTCCCCGACAATGGCGCCAAAATGTTGGGCTCTAAAGATGTCTAAAAACAACCTTAGTTTAACATTAATTTATCAACCTGAGGATTCGTATTTTATCTCAAAGAATATCGGCAAAGTCTATGTAGATAGCTCGTAGAGGCTAATATCATGTAGTGAAAGAAAATCTGAGTTTATCAACAATCAAGTTCCTCAAACATTCATTAAAGATTCTAAGAATTGAAATCTAAATCTGTGCAATGGAAAGGAAGTAATTAATCTATTGAATTCATTTTAAGAGTAGTAATTGAATCTAGATAAAGACTTGCAGAAATGACTATTATTATGAATCAAATTGTTGGAAAGAAAAAGGCGAATTACTCTATCTATGGAAAGAAACAGAGACTGTAATCTAGTCAAAAAGAGACAACAATCATATTTCTCTTGAAAGGAACAACAACTATATTCTAACGGAAAGGAACATCAAATGTAAACTAAGTAAAAGGAACAACAAATGTAAACTAAGTGAAAGGAACAGCAAACGTGAACTTATGAGGAACTGTAACGCATCAAATCCCAGTAATAGGAATTGGAATAGCAATCATCTAATGCTTCAGGGAATATCTATCTCTTGCAATTGACATGAAATCATCAACACACTTATGCATTCATTTAGCTACTGTAAAAGAGAATCGAATCACAACACAGAAATTGAACTGATACAATTACAGGTCGAACAGTAGCTCCTTCAGACTGGGCCCTTGGTCCTTAGAAGCACTGCTATTTGAAATTCAGTATATAGAAATGGTAAAACCGCTCGAAGATTCTATTGATTTCATAGCTGGTACAAATTTTTACAAAAACTGCTAATGCATAGCAATTCTAAGTTTTGAGTTCTTGGGTGCAAGTCTTCTACCCCCTTTCAAGATCTATTCACCCCTTATATATTACAATAATCTGGGTAAATTAAGCTATCCTGAGGATCGATAGATCCTTAGGATTTCTTTACTATTACAATATAAGAAACTCGATCATCTTCAAAAACTGCCTTGCGCCATAAAGTCTTCAACCTCCAATAGCTTGCGCATATTCAAGATTTCCTTTGCTATCTTGGGTTTGAAAATATTCAACCAATCCTGTAATAAAACCAGGCAATTCCAATCATATTTAGGATCTATGTAATCTAACTTAAACAATAACGCTAAAGAGTATATTATTCATTTTCTATTCTATTTGCTCCTAAATAATCGAAAATTCAATCAAGATGATATCATGAAATGTGGGAAAAAGGAAGATATTTATACCTTTTTCATAACCTAACAGTAGTCTTACCCTACTCCTAAACAGAAATGGGTTTCCTATTAAGGTGACAGTGATAGGTCACCCCCTTGTTACGCCAATCTTTTTTCACTTTCCTTGGGCTTTGGGCAACTACATATTGTGCGATAACAAGGGTAATGGCCCAAGATCCAAGGGCAGGAGTGAAAATACACTCCTTACAGATCACTAACAACACCAACTATATAAATTATGGTGTGAAAATAATTCCTAATGTTGCACTAACATTCTACAATCTATTACAAGATGCATACCTTAAGAATATAATAAATCCAATAATACATCTTAACAACCACCGATGAAATCATAATTGAAGCGATGGAGCCACTCATTCTCTTGAGTGTGGTGGCTAGGGTTTAACCCTAGCCGCTTGCTACCTCTACGCGATTCAGGCCTGTAGCCTGTGTGTCTTCTTTGTCGGCCATGGATATGACCTCATTTTTTTCTGTGTGTGCCCCAAGAAGTGGGGTCATTCCATCCATCTCTGTATTTAAGCTGATTTCCATTTTTTAGACCGAAGTCTCTTTTCGGGACAATGTTCAGTGAGACTATGTTCCTCCTTCTTCATCTCTTCTAGCTGGGGAATCCCCTTCCTTTGTCATTCCCATGGGGAAAGATGTTGAGGAAGAGGAATAATATTACAGATCTGTGAGTTTGGTTTGTCGCTTCAATGGTTCTTGGCCAAAATTAGTTGATCTCAATAGTTGGATCTCGACTACCTAGATCCCTATCATGCAACAACAAGCTTTCATTCATCCTTGTGCCAAAGGATTCTTCATTGTTGAGCTTGGCATTGAGGAATATAGGGATTTGATTCTTAACTCAAGTCTGTGGTTTTGGGGAAACTCGGGTCTGTGCATGAAACCCTGGACACCTTCTTTCAATATCGCTACTAATATTCTCTCCTATGTTTCTGTTTGGGTGAAACTTCCCAATATTCCCTTGCATTTTTGGGGTTTACCCTCTCTTGAAGCCATCGGTTCGGCTCTGGGAAATTTCCACTTTGCAAGCCGTGAAACTATGAGGCACAACACCTCCACTTTTTCCTGTATTTGAGTGGAAATGGATTTCAGTAAAGGATTCCCAGCTAAAGTTATTCTTACTGGTAAAAATTATTCTTGGTCTTAGAAACTAGACTATGAGAGAGTTTCCTTCAGTTGCAGATCGTGTATTCAAACGGGCCATCTTGCAACCCATTATCCCAAAGGGTCTTAGAAGAATAGAAATCTTCGAAAATCCACTTAGTGGGTGGGATCTAATGGTGACCACCAAGTAATCTCAAAGGAATGCAGATAGCCTCCTCGAGTCAATGAAAATACGTCTCAACCAGATCCTCCTCTTCATCCAACTCTGATATCTCAAGACTCACGTTATGAATCCATTCAGAAGCTAGAGAAAGAGGCATCTTCCCCTCAGGTCTCAGATGAGGGACTTTGAATCCAGTCTTCTCTGCAACCATCGGATTTTTGGGCAGATCAGGCTGATGATGTTGAGGTATCAGATACAGAAAAAATAGAAGCTCCAGATCAACAGAATTCAGGAATTGCAGGCACCACAAACTCCTCAACATCTGCAAATGAAGTTTGGACGGTAGTTGGAAAGAAGAATAAATCACATGTCACATCACAACCAATGGTAACATAAAGTCAAGCTCGCAAGTCAGTAAAAAAGGTGATCTCTTCCCCAACAGGTTAATTTAGATGCAGTGTCTTTTCACTTTTATCCTCAGAGTCTTTTTCCGAGTGTATTTAGTAAGGTTGTTCTATGTGAATTTTTCATTTGAGTATTTGAAACAATCATCTATACCTTGTAGTAATGGTTTAATTGAGGCCTCAAATTGACCCGAATCTTGAAAGACTTTGTAACTCCTTAACAGTTTCGGTCGCACCCTTTTTTGATAATACAAATCTCCCAATTTTTATTAAAAAAAATAAAAAAAACAACCACCAATAAAATCCCATTTTGGAATTTTACGTCAAAGTCTAATATTGTACCATACAAGATATGACATGGTATGGTAGGATGAATCATGAACCCAAAATAACATTAAATTGGATGGATTATTAAGAGAGGGTTCACTACTCGTGCCTCTTTGTTGATGAACTTTTAGAGCTCATTCACCTTTGAGGATGGGGATTATTAGTCCTTGTCGTAGGCGTAGAGGGACTCTAGCGATTGATAAATCATTGAATTTATATTAGTCTGTCGTTTGACCACACATATTTCCATATTATCTATTATTGGAACCAGGGAACTGAAAACATCGATTTTTATATTAAAAAAAGTACCATCTTTGTCATGATCTGATTGGAGAAGGGATTAGAGGTCTTATTGTCAGCTTTGCTATTCCCAATGTTATATATGTTGGCATATCCAAAGTATTTGATCGTATATGGTATTTTTTAATCATATATTTGGTTATGCATTGGTCGAAGGTGGATTAATGCTAGCATTAATTCGAATGTTTGGTTTAGCATTTTATGCTAGGTAAATTTTTGGCAATGTTTGATATGGTGGCATATCCAAAGTCTTCCCTTCCAATACATTCTCTGGTGTTTGAACTATTGTTACTAAAAATATAAAAAAAATTATTAGATACGTCAGAGACCTGGCACATTGAATTTGTTTCTTAAATGTTTACAATGCATTTCTGACATATTTAAATGTTTACCTAATAGGCTTGGTAGTGTTGAATGGTTACTTAACAGGCTTGTTACAAGACATTTTCTTCCATTTTTAAAATTTATATGCTCCAATGGCATTGTTGGTTCAGTGGTCCATGATTTTTTTTTGCATGGCACTGATTTCTTATTTGCATGTTGTTGTTGTTATTGCTTGCATGTTCATGTGGTTGCAATCTTCACGTTTGGGTTTCTGCAATCGCGCTTGGAACATCATCGTTCCTGGGGGGGTGGTTGTTGCTTGCTTCTTTCTTCATTGTATGTTGTTTATTGTTGGTTTATTCGACTTTGCAGAGTTGTGGCCATGCGCCTGCACTTGGTCCTTTTGGTGCTTCTTAGATGGGTTCTTATTTCATGCTTGTTCTTGTTTGCCCAGGGTTTGCAATGTTGGGATGATGCATCTACGGTTGGATCTCTGGTTACATTTATTTGCAGTGTCATTTTCATAGAATACTATTAAGTTAAAATAATAGACTAAAGAATTGCAGGCGATGTAAATTGCATCTCTTACACGTTGAAGTAGAGTTTGTCGGCCTCAAAATATATTTCATATTTATGAGAGTGCCTTTTGTTGTGTGGGAGATATACCTGTTCTCTCCCTTTTAATCTCCTATTGTAAACTATGTTTGACTCTATAGTTTCTCGTGTTTCTATGGTCATTGCGAGCGACCATCGTTCGGTTGCATAGTTAGCTAGTTTTATGGACATGGCTTCACGAATAGGTTCTATCGAAATATAAGAGTTCATGTTCGGTGTACACATTAGCTTTCCTGAATTAGTTTTCTTTAAAATAAGGCCTCCTTAACAGAAGAGAATGCAATTTATGAAATTATAGGTTTCTTGGACAGCATAAGTTAATGATCGCGGGTTCTCAGGGTGGCGGGCTGAATATTGGGATTTTTTTTTTCTGTGCCCTACAAATACCATGGAGAGTTTCGTGATCATTCCGACGGACCATCGTTCAGTTGCATACTTAGCCAATTTTATGTACGCGACTTCGTGGACAGGTTGTATCGAACCATGACAGGTCATGTTCGGTGTATACATTATCATTCCTGAATTAGTTTTCTTTAAAAGAAGGGTTGTTGGACATAAGAGATTGAAATTTATCAAATCATAGGTTTCCTGGAGAGCATAAATTAAACATAGGAAATATGTAATTTTATAAAGTAGATATATAAAGCATGCATGGAGCCCTCATCCCATACTTCACCAGTTTTTGCATTGCGGGTTCTCGGAGTAGCTGACTGAAAATTGACAATCAGACTTATGGACTATTTGAATTTGAAGGGCCTCATGTCCAAAAAAATTAAAATTCTTGAAATAGTTTATGTACATTTTACATACGGTTGTGGACAAAAAAAAAATAGTAAGCATTTTTTGGATCACGGGTTCTGGGGATGGCGGGCTCGGAAAAAAAAATTTGTTTCGTGTCCTACAAATAGCATGAAGAGTTCTGCGATATACAAATTGACAATAAGACTTGCGAACTATTTTAATTTCAAGGGCTCATGTGCAAAAAAAACTAGCATTGTCGAACTACTTTTCTTTAGGTACGTTTTACATATGTTTCTGCACAAAAACAGAAAAATAGTAGTAACGTCTATTACATAGGGGTCCATCCCTGTTATCTTCAACGCTTCCCAATAAACATTAAATATGCCTTCAAAAGTCAGAACTGACCAAACAGGTTCAAAAAGATGGGCTTTAATAACTGGAAAGCTCGAGGACATCTCCCATTAAAACGAATAGAGAGGCAAATATTATGGGATCTGGTAATTTCTTTTTGTCTGCATTTTGAATTTGAGAATTTTTTTTTTTTTTTTGGCTTGTGCAGTTTTAGTTTTCTTAAAAGCTTCAACATAGTTCACGAACATGTCGCCCACAGAGGCCTTGATGTCATGTCCCTCTTTAATATTGTGCATTTCTAAAAGATGGGCTTTAATAACTAGAAAACTCGAGGACATCTCCCATTAAAATGAATAGACAGGAAACTATTATGGGATCTGGTAATTTCTTTTTGCCTGCATTTTGAATTTGCGAAAACATTTTATTTTTTTTTGCCTTGTGCACTTGTAGTTTTCTTAAAAGATTCAACATAGTTCATGAGCGTGTCACCCACAGACGCCTTGACATCATGTCCCTCTTTAATATTGTGCATATCTTAGATGTCAGATTTGAAAATCTACTCGGATATGGGAATTTTAATACGTGTTGGTAGTCACTATTCAGCGTACATATTCGAAAAGATTGGCATTAATAAGCGAAAATATCGAGAACATCTATGATTAAAACAAATCAACACAAAATCTACGGAAGATCATCCAGCGTTGCTTTTAAATACTTATTTCCATTTCTCTCTATCATCAAAGAGTTGCGCTTTAGAGTGCCTTCGTTCTAATGTTCCTGGTCATGGATATGTAAGACAACTTAGAGATGCAATTGAGGGGAAGATGAAATAAGAGAGACTGGTTTTATGTGGCATGAACTTTGAGTAAAAAAAAAAGTTTGTTATACAAGAGAAACTTAGAGAGCACGAAAAAAAAGAACAAGTATGTTTTGGTTGGTGTTCTCCCTGTATTTGATGCTTTGGTTGGTTGAAAAGGATGCCTGGAGATTTGTTTATTGAACTTATTTGTTTTCTTGATGGGAATTGTAATGGATTTTGAGGTCACGCGAAAAATAGTTATATGTTTAAGTATATAGCTTATTCCAACAACACAGATTTGGAAAGTGTATGGAATTGTATAGATCGCAGAAGAATTTGTCTTCCTCGGGGGAAACACATTTACGGTCACTTGCAAAATGGCCTGTCATGTTCGTAAATGATGCAAAATATTACTCCATTTGTGAATGTAACCAAAGGTGGGTAATAGAAACTGTATGGGTGGATAAACGACATATTATCACTACAAAAATTTCTATTTCATAGTTTGATGACTTGCATTTGGGTCTGGTAGCCGGCTTGACAGAAAGGCACGTTCTTTGTCAAAGTTTGTTCGGTTTCCTCTTGATGTAATTGCAGACTCCACATATTTGGTGTCACCTCTGAACATTCCAGACCTTTCTGTGGGCCTCCATACCTCCACTGCTATGAGGAAAGATATATTGTTATGCCATATTCAACATTTGATACACTTGTCACACCTGTGCTGGTGCGTTCTACAACATTTGATGCACTTGCCACACCTCTGATGCCCGAAGAAGTTATGTGCCTCAACAGATTTTCATTTTTCATCTAGGTTGGATGTTTCTTCCAATTTACTGTAATAAAGCAAAGAAGTTCCATATACAAATCCTCATGCAAGTTTCTCAACCAAACAGATGATCGAATATAGGGAGAATACTAGTCAGAGGAAAATTAATACTTGACAAAGAATGGAATGTTGAATAAGAGGCCATTGCAAGCAGGCCATATCTGGAAGAGACAAGGTATTCAAAAACTGGCATAGATGTACTTGGTAGCACCGATTAAGTAAAAAACCAAAAATTGATATTCAACTCGTATTTTACAAATAAAGAGTTTGAATGTCAAGAAAACTGTGAAGAAGCTTCATCAATGTACATATTTTTTATTGGTCGATGGAAGGTGAAATCGAAATTGTTTTCACAATTAGCCTTAGCTGTATTTTGTAACCCATCTTATTTGAATATAGAATAATTTTGGTTTATTTTTTAATAGTATTTTCCAATTTTTGGTATTTGTTTTAATTGTATTTTGTACCTTCTTCCCCTGTGTCATTAAACATGAAGGACAAGCTTTTGTTTATGATGCCCACTACTTCGATCTAAATAAAACCTACTATGTTCTTTCTTTACATTTTACATTTAAGAATAATTTTTCATAGGCTATACTTATGTGGCATTGGCCCTGTATTTAAAGAAAGAAATTGGAGGACCCATCATGCTTCCATTCTTCGGGTTCCGTAAATAGAATGAATTAATGAGTTACAACAAGGGGGCTGAAATGTTGATGCAATGTTCCTGTGGAGTATGGTGGATATATTTCAGCTACTTCTATTTGATAATATCCGTGCATATATACTAATATCAGTACTATTGGAATAAATACAAAAAACTTCCTCTTCGGCAAAGCTTAGGCAATTATGTTTGGGTTTGCGGTATCAAACAACTATGTCCTTTGTTTCATCATATACATCTTGCAGCCTAAGAACTTCCGTAGTCTGCAATTTATGCTTTGATTACTTAAGTCACACCAAATTTTGATTCCATTAATATATATTAGTATGAATACTATTCAGATAAATATGAAAACTTTCTCCATTGATAGATACTAGCATGAATACTATTGAAATAGATATCAAAACTTTGTCTTGGCCAATACTTAGCCAGTTATCTGGGCACCAGGCCTTGGGTTCGCGGTACCCAGTACCTATGTCCCTTGTTTCGACATACACATGTTGCAGCGAAAGAACTTCAGTGATCTGTAGTTAATGCTTTTACTAGTGAGAACCCAACAGACGTTCGAAAACATTGCCATTAATAAATGGAATAAAAAAGGTTTTTTCGACTATCAGATACTTATCTTCATCTACATCTGTATCTTCACATGACGAATCTGACCGACCGTTGTACCTTTCCATACCTAGGAAATTTTATGGACGCGGTTATTGGATTGGCTATATACTTATTGTCGTTTCTATGGTATCCGCTTCCAGATTTGGCGGGTTGACATGTATTCATCTCGATCTATATCCTCACACGACAGATCCGACCGACCGCTATTCCTTTCCATACTTAGCTAATTTTATGCCCACCGTTGCGGGGTCGGCGGTTGCGAACCCAGCTTCTTATCGTTCTGCTATATACATGTTGCACTCAAAACATTTGTGATCTACAATTCCACTACGGGTTCCTCGTATACATTAACTTTTTTCAAAGTATATTTTGTTGCTTTCCATCCCCAACAATTTCGCGTATTTCCTGATATACATCAACAATGTTCTTACTAGTGACAAGTGGACACAATGGTACGAAACACACTTCTATGATCTGTAATTTATGCCTTAACTGGTGAGAACTCAGTAGGCATTCGAAAGCATTTTCATTAATAATCAAACACTATATGTTTTTCTACGAGATACTTAGTTCTTTTTCCCTTCTCTTCTTCCTGTGTATTATCTACAATTCCACTATGAACTCCTCCATCCTTTTTCCCTTATTTTCTTCCCATGTATTATGGGACTATAAAATATGGACCTGATATTTTATAGAACATGTACAAATTCCGCATTCCATACCTAGCGACATTTTGGATCGCAGGTTCTCGGGCGAGCGGGCTCAAAATTGAGCCTCCATTGTTCCATGGCCTAAAAATAGCACCCAGAGTTCCGCCATATACAAATTTACAAGCGAACCTACGGACTGGCTGACTCAACATTGCACTTATATTGTTTTGTGTCCTCCAAACAACGCTCCCACTTCCGTGATATAGAAATTGACACACCGAATGTAGATTATGCATTCAAATGTTCGAAGCGATACAATTAGAAGGTCTGGGCCTCGCCTCCTCTGCAGACACCTTCTCAGCCTATTTTGGATCCTCCTATTGTCGGGTTCACAAAATATGCAACTCCAACGTTGGCGGGTTGACATATCTTTATCTCCATCTATATAATCAGACGACGAATCCGACTGACCGTTGTTTCTTTCGATACTTGGCCAATTTTATGTCCATGATTCTTGGGTTGCCACCAATTTCATCTCCATCTATATCCTCGCATGACGAATTGAACAGCCCATTGTTTCTTTTCATACTTGGTGAATTTTATGCCTGCGGTTGCCGAGTTGGCGCAATTGAACTCTGTTTCTTTTTGTTCCATTATATACATCTTCCTCTCAAAAATTTTGTGATCTACAATTCGACTGTTAACTACTCTGTCTTTTTCCCTTTTTTTCTTCCCCTATATTATGGGACTATAAAGTATGGACATAATATCTTAGAGCATGTACAAATTCCACATTCCATACCTAGCGACATTTTTTATCGCGGGTTCTCGGGCGGGTGGGCTCAAAATTGGGTCCATTGTTGTATGTGTTACAAATAGCACCCACCATTACATGATATAGAAATTGACAAGTGGACCTGCAGACTGGATGACTCAACATTGCACTTCTATTGTTCTGTGTCCTCCAAACAGCGCTTCCAGTTCCGCGATATACAAATTCACACACAGAATGCAGGGCTGGCAGGGTGGAGATTGCCATTGTTTACGGATGTTATTCCCTATGAAGTATCTAACAGAATCTAAAAAAATATTTTCAATACTAAATTAGCTCTTAGTAGTGACAACTGGACACAGAGGTACGAAACAGGTGGCATCGCACCCTACGCAATATACAAATTGACTACCTATTTTGTGCCTATTTTTTTCCCTGCCTATGACCTTCGTACTTTCTTACTATGCAATTAGAAACCTTTCATGTTAATAGTTGACCATGTAGGAACCGTCAACATTGTCATTAATGCGCGAAATGCTCGAGAAGATCTCCTATTATTACGCATTAAACCAAGATGTGTGGAGAGTTATTTTGTCCCTTCTGATTGTTCATCTAGAACACGCATCGCCATGTTGGGTCGCTCAAGAAATCTACAATGCTTAATCACTCATTGAGATATCCGCCATGTTCACTATTCTATGTATGCAATTACTAGTGTTTAATGTTAACAAAGCATCATGCAACAGCCGTCCAAATTGTCATTAATCAACGAAAGTCTCGAGGACATCTCCCATTGACATGCTTTGGACCAAAATTTGCGCAGGGTTATATTATCCCTTCCAACTTTTCATTTCATTCATCGTCTGGAACAAACAAATGTTCTTGTACACTTATGGCAGCAGGTCGACAGCAATTTTGTGGAGATACATTAAATATCCTCGCACACGAGGACCAGAACTTCCAGTGGTCCAGGGCATACTTTTACTATTGATCCCATTCCACCCAGAATGAAGTGATTTGGACATCTGAAATTGCTCGTGCAGGCTGCGTCCTTGAGGTTTTTTACTGTAAGGAGGTGGTCTCTTGGTGCACCGAAAAATATATTCCAGTCCAAAGAGTTATTCCACTGCACGACCATTCTCCTATTTCTTTGTCACCTCAAGTCTTTCGCGAGATGTTAAAGTTGTCGAAGCCAACATTGATGTTCAGAGGAAAAGACTGCAAGCAGTTTCTAGAAAAACATCATAATAGGTTGGACATATTAGCCGACTTCCTCGAAGACCCGAAAACAGTTCCTGAAGATATCACAAGGTTGCAGGTAAGTTCCTTTAGAAATCCATTCCAATAAATTGCTTGGTTGTTTACAAGAATAACGGGACAGGCATCCACAGCGAGCATTTCCCATATAATTATTTATATTTTGTATTTCACAGTCAAGGAACAATACATTTTCAATTGGGGGAAGCTAATTTCCATTGAGCTCTGTTCCCAGTTGTCACGATTCAAAGAATCGAATAAATTTTATATGTCATCCTAATTGATTTTAGTAATTGTGTCTTGTTGCCCGTTTCCAAAACTTTCTCTTTCCAATAAAATAGACTGTGGATTTGACCCAGTAACATTCTGGCACAAGGCCTCCCATTGTTTTTATGAAGTTTTTAATGGATTTGTCTCAATTTTCAAAGATTTATTGTTAAGCAAGGATGCTCCATGGATGTCTGGACAGGTAACCAAGGTTTTGAATAAGAAGAGCACACTTGAGCAAGAGGAAAATCACAGTGTCCTCGTGGTCTTTGGCTCTAAGGAAAATCCTTCCTTCCTTCCATGCCACATCACGGACAAGATGTTTGTTGCAGAAATAGCAAGGCAATACAACCACTGGTTGCATTTTTTCCATGACAAGAAAAAAAAACAGTTCATTCCTCTGCCCTGGAAAGTCGGAGACTTCGTGTGCAGAAACATCAACAAGATTGAGGAGTTTGCTGCCCATTTCAAGAAATTGAACCTAACGTACACTGAAAGGATAAAAGGATTTGACCCTAATGGAATTTTTCAAGAACATTTGCTAGGTGTTGGCTTTAACACCTCTTTTATCCATAGACACCTGACCCAAGACAAGGACAGTTTCGACAAAAATCCTGCTTGTGTCGATTGTGACACAAAGACATTGCAAAGTGTGACTGAATTGTACAGACAACATGGAAAATTATCTGGTGAGAAGAGTACCCAGTCACCCGCCAACACTCCCAAGAGCATGACATCACGAAGCATCGCTTCGACGTTCCACCCCAGTAAGAAAACAACCCAGAAATCTTCGAATGGAGGAGGAGATAAGAACCCTACTCACATAAATATTGATAGTTCTCACAAAATTCCACTAGTGAAGAAGAGAAAAAATAATGCAGGGCAGGCGAAGGAACCTGAAATTGAAAGTGGAAAACTGCAACTTGAAATTGAAGTTGAGCACATGCAGAAAATTGGATCATCCACGGTGGAAATATCTGAGACCGAATTTTTTGACATAGATGAATCCTTCGTAATCCAGAGCGTTATTTTTGACAACCACTCTAAAAGTATGTTCATTGAAAAGAGAGATGTAAAAAACAAGAAAGGCAAATCTCGCACAGATATTAACTTTAGCTAAATGTTGCAATCCCAAATCTACCCATTTCACCAGGTAACCAGTGAAATTCTTTGTGATTCCATTGGAGGAATTGAGACAGAAAATGCCAATATGAAACACTACCTCAGAATTTGAGCAGGCTTTCATTGCAACCCCAGAATTTTCCATTCATTTAGAAAAAATCGTGCTTGCTACCACTGCAGTGAAGATGAAAGTATCATCTACCCTCCTTGCATGCTCTAGAGCCCTTTTAGAGAATAACATCAACAACAAAAAATGCAGCGAGTTACTGAAGCTTGGGAAACATCGCAAAATTTAGTTTCCTTTGGAAAGAAGGCCAATGCTTTGTTGCAACATTTGGAGGCGAATTTAAAAAATGAATAGTTTTTTTGTCATCGGGTACCTGCCCCTTTTGTCGATTATGCCATAAACACATCGAAACTGAAAAGAAGACAGGAGAAACTCCCCTCCCCAAAGCGCACCAAAAAAGTAAAAGCATGCTAGAAAAAGAAAGTTGACAACCTGGAGCTCATTATCAAATCATGTAAACAAGTCATATCAGAAAAGGAACATTTATTCACAAGCCTGCTCCAGATGGACTTAGCGGGAACTACCAACAAAGTTCAAGATCGTAACTTTATTCTCAAATCCTTTTCAATCTCCAAAGAAGCCTTCCATAAACAAGTTGATATTTTAAAGGGGTTGTCTTTCGAAAAGTTTTACAACATACTTGAACATCATCTAGATGAGCACGAGTGTTGGGTACTAGACTATGCCTCACACAAGGAAGAAATTGAACAGAGTTTGCATAGTATTTCAATGGATCTAATGAAATTAGAAAATGACCTTTACGACATAGAAATCCAAGAAGAAATCAACACGGCCCCCATGAAAATCTACATCGAAGAATGGTTCCAACAGAGAATGGACAGCCTTGTCCAATAAGGGCTACAACCGGTCAACAGGACTCTACTGATCATGGACGACAGCAACAAAAACACATCGGCTTCATAGTAAGTCTATACTGGCATCTTGTTTTCTTTATCAATCTAGTTTAACTCTATGTCATCATCTTCTTTTCTTTATCAATCCACTTATGACCTCTTTATATAGAAAACTATAACCAAAGACTCGTAACTTCCAATTTCTTCTTTTCAGGTCTTCCTCTCTACCATCGCCCACTTCTTATACTTATTTCTTTTTATGGTCCGTGGGAGCCCCAATCCCATTCTATATGAAAATCACATTTAAATTTCCAGAAACATGTAACAGACATTATTATTTTTTATAAATTCCAAAGAAAACGGATTCGACAATGTCTTTATTGTATACTAAATTTTGGGTTTCCATGAACCTTTCTTGTTTGTTCCAAAGAAAACTAATTCAGATCTGGTACATTTCTTCTGTCCTCTTGTATGCTAATTTTTTTGTCTTGAACCACATTCTTACTATTCTATTGTATGTTTTTAAATGTTCATGTAATTTCCAAAGATATGTAACAGACATTACTTATTTTATAATAAGTTTCTATAGTTCGCAAGTCTACTTGTCAATTTGTATATCGCGAAACTCTCGCTGCCCATTTTTTAGCCCGGGAACCCGTGATCCAAAAACTACCTAAGTATGGAATGAGGACTCCATGCATGCTCTATAAAACGTGTGCAAAGAAAACTAATTCAGCAATTCTATATATCTTTTTTGTCCAAGAAAAGCCTTAGTTTTAAAGCAAACCAATTCAGGAATGCTAAATTTTTTTTGTGTTTTTTTCCACGAACCTATGTAATAGACGTTATTACTATTCTATCATATGCTTTTAAATGTTCATGTCATTTCCAAGAAAACTAATTCGACAATGTTATATTTTTTTTGTCCAAGAAAAGCCTTAGTTTTAAAGCAAACTAATTCGGGAATGCTAAAAAGATTTTGTGTTTTTTCTCCACGAACCTATGTAATAGACGTTATTACTATTCTATCATATGCTTTTAAATGTTCATGTCATTTCCAGATATATGTAACATACATTATTAATTTTTGGTAAATTTCTATAGTTCGCAACTCCGCGTTTGATTTTGTATATCGCAGAACTGTCGGTCCTATTTGTAGCACAGGGAACATCTGAGTCCCAATTTTAAGCCCGCCATCCCGAGAACCCGCGATCCAAAAACTGGCTAAGTATGCAATGAGGGCTCCGTGCATGCTCTATAAAATCTCATCTCCATATTTTATAAAAGTACAAATTTCGTATGTATAGAACTAAATATCTACTTTATAAAAGTACATATTTTGTATGTACTTTTATATATTTCTCTTAAATTTCTATAATCCGCAACTTCACTTCTCAATTTGTGTATCGTAGAATTGTCGATGTTATTTGTAGGGCACGGAACATCAGAGGCCCAGTTTTGACCTGCCAGCCCGAGTTTAGGAACCTATAATTTCATAAATTTCAATTTCTTTTGTGTCCAGGAGTCCTTGTTTTAAAGATAACTAATTTGGTAATGTTATTTTTTGTGTGTCCAGCAACCTTTCAAATGTTGATAATTTTTTATATTTTTCATAAAGAACTAATTCGGGAATACTATGTTCCGCATCCAAACCACATGTATTTCAACTTTCTAGCCACGTTTTTGTATTAAGTCGCATTTACTCCCATTGCAACCTGGCATTGTCATGCAACACTTGTTTGAAGTGTAGCTTGGGTAAGATTGTATTTGATATGAGAAAAAGTGAGAAAAGCTTAATAATATTTTTTTTCAAATATTCAATTTCGATTTTCCATAAGAATGTGAATTTTGAATAAACCTTTTTAAGTGTTGAAACACATGATTGTAAGTGAGTAAATTATAATAATAATAAAAATATACACATCCCTTAAATTATAATAAAAAAATAAATATATAACTAGTTTTAAATTAAGTTTTTATTTTTACATTAATTTAGATTTATTTTAATCTCTAATTTATCATGTATTAGAAAGATACAATTTATGTAACCTTTTTGAAAGTGCAAAAAATTTGAAGAAATATTTGCATCTCATGAAATTTAATATATTTGAATACTTGATAAATCAAAAAAAAATTGATACCTTTAAATACTTTTAAAAACTGGAATTGGACTAATATTTAATAAATATAAAGTTAAAATAAATCTAAGCTAATTTTTATGTATGAAAGAATTAACATAATCAAATAGATTAATTCACTTTGAATGAATTTTTCCACCTGTTATAAAAAAAATCTCATACTAATGGACTTTAAAATCTCTTCCCACTGTAACAGTAAAATAAAATTATAAAAAGCCACCCAATCTTTTTTATCAGTAATAGTCAAAATCAAATTTGGATGTTGCGAAGACATCATATCGACCGGATTGAAAAGTTTCATCTACTTAAACGGTCATACCACCCACCTTCACTAAGACGAAACGCCAACGTGTTGCAACGACATCATGTTGACATGGCAACGAAGAAAGCAAAAAGCAAGAGATTTAACTCATGAAAACCAAAATCTAGGAAAGTCTCTCTCCAAATTTTTTACCATAAAAACAAACAATTAATTTTTTTTATCAATTTTCTTATATATATAACTTCTATGTTGCACGAGTTTGAAACGTGGGAACGTGGATACGAGTGTCCAGAAAAATAGAAGTTTCCCTAAAATTTACAAGAAACTTGAATTTAGGAACAGTAATAATATATATTAAAAAAATATAAAAATTATTTTAGATTACAATGATACTTTAGATTACAATGTATAGAGATATTGATATATTTTAAATCTTATTTCGATAAAATTGAAGTTGAATAGAGGACAATGTTTCTCCTATTGCAACAACTATAATATTAAAATTACTAATTTAATTCGTGCTAATAATTATATGAATATATTTAACACAATAATGAAACTTTAATATCCATAAATATTCCATTAGAAAATGAGAAACAAAATTGAAAATACATATATACAATTTTAACATATTTTTAAAATTAAACTTTACATATATAAATTTTAAACATCTTTGTAAATTTGAAGCATTATTCTTTTTTCATTGAAAAAAACAAAATAGTACTACTATTCTAATATGAAAATACAATAAAAGTCAATGATATGGTTGCTTGATATCAACTACAGAGTGGAGCAAAGGCTTGTCATGGATAGGGTATTGATTTATTAGACTTTCATGTTTAGTTTGGGCTTGAAGGAAAACATATATGCATTAAAAGTTTTTCATATCCACAACTATAAAGTGAGTATTATTAAGTTTTTTTACTTACTAATTTTTGAAATAATATTTCCCTGTAGTTTAGTCTTAGTTTTATAGTGATATTTTGAATAAATATAATGAAAATATTTGTAACAAGAAATAAATATATTTACATTTTAATTTAATATAATTCTAATTTAAAGCTCTTCTTTTAGGTTATTGGTTCCCAAGCTCCCATTTCTTTGATGTTGAAGTTCTCAAAAAGCTCCCAAGTTCCCAAAAGAGTTCCCAGCAAATTGGGGGGCGTTCCCAACTAGTTCCCAAGCTCGGGGAACTTCGAGAGCTTGGGAACTAGATGTTGAAAATGCCCGGAGTAGTTCTCGTGCAAGTATAAAACTCCCATAACAAGTTTTTTGTAAATTTTCTGTGAAACTATCTTTATTATTGTAGAAATATGTTAATATTAAGTGAACTAAAATGTATTTAATATTATTAGAATATGTTAATTGCATTTATATTCTCATAAATAATAATAAAAAGAATCTAATTTTAAGGTCATGGCTAAGCCATACATCAAATTAGTGTATGAGACCTCCTTGTTTGTGGGACAAGGGACCCCTTCAGCACACACATTTGACCCGTGTAGACATTTCACTGCTAAAGTCTACGAGGTATACATACCCTACCCCCCTCAAACATGAAAACCTAATTTTCTAATAACCAATTATCAATAAATTATCTAATCCTATATTCTATGTGGAGTAATTTAATAGCGTGGTGGTTAGTTCGAGTGGTTGAGTGCTATGAATTGGAAATAAGAGGTCTCGGGGTCAAGTCCATGGATCAACTATATGTGAAATGCTAATGATCGACGTCTCTACTGGGTCAAGTGTACTATAGTCTATGATGATGGTTTACCCCAGTTACCACCTGTCAACGGTGGTCAAGTCTCTAAGGGTCTCTCGTGCATGGTTACATGGGGAAAAAAGTAAGTTAATAAATGGACAAATCCAACCTTTTTCTCATCAAAATTATTCCCCAAATCCAATATGATTTTTATTGGAAGTTATAGTTCCACATGATTCATGGGAACTTTAACCATGGAACCTTGTGTTAGGGATTTTAGCCCATTTTAGAAAAACACAGATTGTCAAAATTTCCAAAGAGAAAGACTAGATCAGGGCATAACTTTGTTTCTCTAGAAAAAATGGATTCCCTAGAAAGGTGGAATTTTTCCACTTGTTGACTTACTCCTATTATATAATGTAACATGAATTAATAAATAATACATTATCATAGACTATAATAATTTTAAATAACCTATTAATAATAATATAATAATATATTTGTAATAAAATATGGTAGCAGGACCCTAGATTGGGTGTTAGCGCACTCCACGCATCCATCAAAGAACTTTGTGCCTGTCACCTTACCTCAACCCACATGAAGACACATGTTACTCCCTTACGCCTGTAATACCTCCTTATGATTGTTGCAAACATCGATTTCACCGCGCTCTCAACTAAATGCTACAACGCGCTCAGAGCTAGCCTCCCGTCATGGCTAGGCGTTGGTACAATGTCCACTCCTCCTACACTCATGCACCTTTACTCTCCTTCGTTCTTCTTATGGCGATGCCCATCCCCCTAGTTGGCTTCTATCGCCCTCGACTTCCAACGAATTTTTCTCTCAGTCGCCCTCTCTGGTGCTTACTTGGTTCTTTCTGTTCGATTCTCCTCCTCTACCTCTCGTTAGTCAGGATATGCGTTGCTTGCGAGGGAAGCCAAAGAGAGGTGCCCTCTGGTACCAGAATCGAGCAGCCATGGCCATCAGGCACCCTCCCTCCTTCGCTCCCTCGCATAGCTCCTCACCTCCATCCTCAATTCAATCCTCACCAAACCAAGTCAGCCTTCCACCTCTGTCCTCGCCATGGACTTGCCGCATCAAATGGTTTGATCTCCAAGGGAACTCTCTCGGCTTCACTTCTGGAATGTTCCCTAACCTGGCCTCGACCTTGCAGTCAGTGTTGGCACGTCCCTCCAATCCACCACCCTTCACTGGAAAATTGTAACGCGCACTCGAAATAACTTCAATTGGAGGTGTCCCATACCTAGGTCCGGCTCCAACAGGACTGCATTTCATCCCCAGGTCTCCGGGATTCAATTCTAGTTCTCTAGGACTTGGTCTTCGCGGTCTAGAAGGACATTGATGATATCTGTTTTAGAATGGAACACTTGGACCCGTGAGCAAAGAAAATTGAATCTCTACTCTTAACTCTGCTTCATTCCTTGCATCCTCCAAACCAGGCATCAACGCCCCCGCATCTCCAGTGGCAGTTTTTGTTCCAGAATTCCAGGGGGACGATGAACACAGCGTGGTTGAAGGTGCACAGGTGGCTGAGGACAAGCACAACACCATGCATGGCACATGCACAGCGGAAGCCAATGGCATGCACGCCCACCAGACACCATGACAGTTGGTAGGCGTACAAGTGTCAGCATGCATGCTTTCTTTTGAAAATTGTCAGTTGTTTTTGGAACGTTCTGTTTAGGCTGTTGGAGTTTAGTAATTCTATTTTTTTGGTATGTTAGTCGATAGGTGTTGCCTAGGTCATCGTACCATCTTTTTTGATATACAGTTTGATATAAAGTTGGAATGCATGGATAGGCCGAATCGGTTTCCCCATGGAGTGATTGAGGAAAATATGTCTAATTTTCACTAGTCTTTCTAGTTTGTCTATCTATCTAAGTTGGTTTCCCTTCAAGGCAACTAAGCACTCCAAAAACTTGATCTCAAGACGATATTGTAATTTTTGTTCATGACAGGTAATATATAGCTCTTACTTACAAAAAAAAAGAGGGTAGCAGATGCGATGGTTCACCTTCGATCCCAGAAAAAGATTCTAATAACCACACAAACATGTTGGTGCTCCTTCAAGGATTAAAAATTATAAGATCAAGAGGGATCAAGAGTCTCATTATAATAGGGGTCTCGTCACTTATAATCAAGCATATAAAAAAATCGTTGATCTCTAAAGATATTAATATAGCCAGGGTCTATATAATTTAGAGGGTATCAAGGAGCTTCGAAAATATAGAATACTTCCAAGTTTTAAGGGATTTCAATAATCGAGCAGATCAATTGGCAACTAAGTAGTTGCACTTGTTGAGATATCAAGAAGAATAAATGGGGTGATCACAAGCTTTTCCCATACCCCCTAGAACCATAATTTTTAGCTCATCATCAAAGGAAATATATAGTTCTTCAATGGTGGATGTAAGGTGAGACATGTGGTGGAGAGATTTTCAAGAGAAGGGCCAGGAACTTAAGCCCCCCTTACCTCTAGTACCTCCTCCTTACTTGAACAAGTTTGCAATGATGGCTCATAAAATGTTTAAAATGTGTGGGTGCAATGTTAGTGGGATCATTTGGGATTGTTTGGCTTTGCTCCTTTGGAAATCCTTTGACTTTGATTCTTTTTGTGAATCCAAGGGACTCACTCTTATTATTCTAGCATTTTTCTATTGGGTTGAAGAGGGTTCCATTGTCCATTTTTTTCTAATTGAACTCCTCAACTCCAGGGATTGTTAAAGGTTTGGGTTCTATTTCTTTATATCTTTATAGGTCCTAATAAGTAGTCAATGTTAGGATCATTTTCCCTTTCAGCGAGGAAGGGATGGCATCAATTAATGATGGTAGGTCGTAGTCATTTTGGGTGTTGTTTCTTGTGTGAATTGTTTGACTTATGTTGTGCATAGAGGCGAAGCATTTGTCTCCTTGTAGACATGCAAGTAGTTATCTTTCAATTTAGGCACATAATGGTTAGTCAAATTTAAGTTTGGTATGCTAAGTATGTAGAAATTTTAGAGGTTGTGGGCCATCATAGTAGGCATATTGAAAAATTGGAAGCATAGTGTAATATGTTGTATGAACTAGTCTTGGGTCTTATTAGGAGCTCTTATTCCTTTGTCTCTATCCAAAGGCATCAATCAGGGGTTGTTCTTGTTGTGGTTAAAGACAAGGAGACTGTCTAGCAAGAACTTGGATATTTGGAGATGGAAGATGTTGAATTGGTATACCAACTATATGTAGACATCAAGTAGGAATCTCTTAGTGGGAGTTCCATTTTTTAATCTCARGTTTTTACATGCTTTAATATGGTAGTTTTTCTCTTATTTCAATATGTTAGGATATATATATATATATATATATATATATATATATATATATATATATATATATAATATAAAAACAATTTAGAACTTAAATAAGGTTTTCCTAAACCCTGGATACAAAACCTTATCGTTCTTATTTTTAAAAGTGGGATTACAAATATTCCCTATAATTATAGGATCATTATGATTAGTTGTATTTTAGTTAAGTTGTATGGAATTATTTTGGAAAATAAGTTTAGCTTATGACTAAAAAGCCACAAAAAAAGAGTTAAAGGCAAGGTCAGATTTATGAGATATCATTCAACTATGGACTACCTTATTACACTTAGGGTCATTGAGGATGGATGTCGCAATAATAAAACAAATCTCCTATGTTGTTTCATTGACTTTAGAAAATATTTTGACACAGTGCCCAGGATAAACCTTTGGGATAGGTTGGAAGAGATAAAAGTGTCTTTTAAGTTGAGGGCTAATGCAAGAAGGTTGTATGAGAATATTATTTCCACGTTTAGGAACATTAAGGGATAGTCAGAAAAAATTAATTGCAATACTGAAATCAAGAAAGGTTGTCCATTGTCCCCTACCCTACTTGGCATATACATTGACAAATTAGAAGATTTTTTGGAAGAATCAAGTTGTGTCAGTCCAACTCTCACTAGTATAGTCATCATTCTTCTTCTTTAAGTTGATGATATTGTTCTTATGGTAAGGAGTCTCCATGATCTTGGAAAATAATGAAGAATCCTCAAGGATTTATACTCCAATATGGGTATGATTGTTAATACTAACAAAACAAAAGTCACAATAATTAAATCCAATAAGATCACCTACGATACTTTCATATATTACAACAACAACTTGGAGGAAGTGCCTTTGTACACATATCTCGTAATCGATACTCACCACAAGCTCAACTACAATTATGACATTGAGAAAAGGATAAATGGAGGGTGGCAAGCTTATTATGGGCTTGAAAACAATTGTAAATGAGCATATCTTTGGATATGGGATAAGAAACAACTCCTCTTTGATACTCTCATTACCCTTGTTACTCTATATGGATGTGAAGTTGGGGGATGCAATATCTCTAGAGAGTCATGGAGAAAGATAGAGTCGATCCAAAAGAATTTTATAACCTATAGTTTCAAAATTAAAGGAAATACACCCTATCCTATCCTCCTCACAAAAACAAGTATTTCCCCCATTGAGAGCACAACTATGACTAGATACCTATTGTACAAGAACAAGTTAAACAACATGTAAGACAAGAGGTTTCCTAAAATTGCTTCAAACTCCAACCAAAACCACCTTTGGCTCAAGTAGGGATGGCATAATGATGCCCAATCTTGGCTAAACCATTGAGGAATAAAGGAAGAGATCGTATTGTAGAATAAGGATATATTAAAATTATTGTTACATCAAATTTTAAGGAGAAAATGTGATGTGAAAAAGAGTTAGAGGGAAAAATAAAATTAAGATATTATAAGGAGGTACTCAACCCTAACCTAGAAAATAAAATAAAAATATCTCTTTTTTTTACAAGTGTAAATAAAAAATCAAGCATTGGTAAAATAAGAACAAATTCTCATGAGCTCCATAGTGAAACTGGGCTTTGGTCAATTTCCAAAACATTGTGGGATGAAAGAGTCGGTCATCTTTGTGACACTAAGAAGGTTGAAGATGAAAAACATTTTCTCTTATAATGTCTAACATATACCCACATTAGATCTCAATTTCAAAAGATTTGTCATACTACAAACCTTCAGAACCTTTTAACTCAACAAAACTATGGTGATCTTGGAATGTTTCTCTTAATGTTTTCCGAGAATAGAAATAAAATTCTAAAGAATTCCAAGTAATCTTTTACCTTCTTAAAGTCGGATAAACCAATTCGTTCTCAATGAGCGTTCATCATCATCATCATCA
>ML783442.1:53095-92493 GCA_009831015.1 Picea engelmannii | reverse complement strand
TATATATATATATATATATATATATATATATATATATATATATATATATATATATATATATATATATATATACAACTTTATGTGTTAGTCTAAATGTTCTACGTTTTGGTTATTTTTCGAGGATTTTTTTTGTTTAATTTTGCCTGAAATCCGACGAGAAATTGTTGGCTCTGCATATTTGAGTGGCTAAGTCTGTATAATCTGAGTGCCCCAAGGATTTTTCAGCATGCTGAATCCATTTATGCATTCAAAAATGCAATTTAAACAACATAAAATTGTGATTTCATCCAGATTTATGTCGTTGGATTCCAACAAAAAAGACCAAAATGTAGAACGTTTAGACAACGCCTAACTTTATTACTATTTAATAATAATAATAGCTAACTCAACCACATTATTAAAAGTGGTTGATATGCTCGAATCTACATCATTTTCTATTCCTCAAAAACTAATAATACTCATGAACTTATATCAACCACTTTTAATAGTGTAATTGTGCTAATTTATAATATGTATATTAATGGGAAAATATAAATTATTATTTAACAATTTTAATTCAAAAATTCTATAAAAGATGAAATTCCAACTTAAAACATATTTGAAACTTAATATAAATTGGAAAATTTCAAATATGATTGTGCTAATTTATAATAGGTATGAAACATAATATTAATGAAAAAATATAAACTATTATTTAACAAATTTAATTCAAAAAAAAATATAAATCGTGGAGTGAAATTCCAACATAAAGCATATTTGAAAAATAATAGAAAATAGAAAATTCCAAACCTATTTACAAACATATATACATTAGACTTATGAATATCAAATTGCATATATGCAGTAAACGGCTAAATAGAATGGCATTACAATTTCCTCACGTGCCAAACTACTTGGCAGCCAAGTACTTGGTAGGCTGCCAATTCTTTGGAACCCCATCTCTCGAGCTCGCCATACACTATGCTTTTTTCTTTTCAGAAAACCATACTCTATTGCTTATACACGGTAAGCAGGCTCGTTAATACGAGTAGAAATTCCCTCTCATGTAGAGGAAGATGGCTTGGAATATTGGACAGACTACTAAATATAGCAAAGGTTTGAACATTTCTTTAAAGGGTTTAATGGAGGATTACTAAATATAGGAACTCAAAGGCTGAACATTTTGGCGGGATACTATATTTAGTAATGGTTTAAATTTATTTTGGAAGGGTAGATGACGGAGTTACTAATTTTAGAATTGGCCTTCTGTTTTCATGGCGGTTGTTCGCTGAAAATTTAGAGGTGTCACCTTTGTAGTTAGTAACTTGGGGTTTTATTGCACATTTATTAGATTTAACTTCGTTTTATTAGGCGGAGTTCTCGGGGTTAGGCCCAACGCATTTCTCTAACTTGATCCCTGTGTTGGCAATCTCCCTATTCATTGGCGAGTCTCTTATGATGGCATATGAAGTCAGCGACTTCATGGGTGCTACAGACGAGGAGACATGGGAATGAGAAGGTCTTTTCCGCACTATAGATGCACTAAGCAATACTACAGGTGGTAGATGTAAATTGAAGGCTAATCACCCGTTAGTAAAGTCACCACCAACTCAATCACTTGTCTCACCAAAGGTAGCTACGTTGAGTTATATAGGAGTTGTTGAGGTTGATTTACAGAACAAACCCGCTCCTAGACTGGGTAACGAGTTACCTGTGAGGTTGTTGAGTATTTCGGGAGCTGGTGAGACTGAGTTACTGAACCTACCCGCTCCTCCTGTGAGGTTTTTTGGGGAAGGGAATGTCCCTAAATGTGAGAAGGTTGGGTTTTGTGAACGAACGATGCTCCATAGAGAGGCTACAGGTACAATACCATAATGCACACAACAGGAGGCATTGAAAGTGAAGGAAACGATGCATAAAAAAGTGGCACGGGCCTGGAAACCCAAGAAGGTGAGACGTCGTTTGGTCATAGGCATGGACGTGGGTTTGGAGGAAACCTGCAAACTATCCCTTTGCGCGCTGGTTAGGAGGTTTTCCTATAAGTCTAGGAGAAGTATTACATTCTCAGCGTGGATGCAGCGGACCTGGTTACCTATTATTGGGTATGAACCTGAATACCTGACTCTGCCTTATGGGTGGTTCGGTCTGGTTTTCAAAATATCAGAAGACGCAGAGATCATTTTGAATGGCTTTTAGGATTTTGAGGGTGGCAACGTTATGCTCAAGAGGTGGAGAACTCGGTTTGATCTAGCTACAAAATATTTCAGCCTACGTCATGTGTGGGTCCTGCTTCCAGGTTTTCCACTCAAATTATGGAACAAAAACACCTTGATGGCTATTGGAAACCTCCTCGGTCGTTTCCTAAAGATTGATGAAAGGGGTCTCCACACTCCTAATAAACAAATGGTGTGTGTTCTAGTCGAGCTGGATTTACACACTATCCTCATGGATTCGCTAGAGCTGGAATGGCGCGGTCACGTGATGGTGTAGCGACTAGACTACCAAGGTTTACCCTTCTGTTGCAATTCTAGCAGAAAGATAGGGCATCTACGCAATGATTGCCCCAACTGGAATGGAGCTGGAGATTCGGAGGATTCTTTGGAATCTCATCCCAAAGAACAGTACATGAGTGAAGGGGATTCAATAGAGGTGGGGGATTTTATCTCGGGGCCTGTCGAAGATTCAACAGAACTCCTCTCGGTAACTTTTATCGATAAGTTGATATTTTATCATCCATCCCTGTATTTTAAGCTTTCGTCTTGGGAGCGAGACTTCCTAGACAAGTCCTTTCCTACTACTACTTTACCAACTACTGAGGTCGTTTGCAATTCTAAGGATTCTACTGATATTGGCGATTCTAGTTCTGGTTCTGATAGGAACATTGTGGCTTCACCTCCTGCTATTCCTTCTCCTACCTTGCCCTAAGTACCCACATTACAGCCTATGGGGTTATTGAGGCTTCTACCTCGTAGATTTCTACTTCACCTGAGAATTCTCGGTTACTAGATTCAGTGATTGACACATTGATCCCGACACTTAGAGATTCAGTCATCCCTTCACCACTACAAACCTATTGGGGAATGGAAGCCTACCAAGGGAATTTAGATTGTGTTTTGGGTGGTAATGTCGCTGGTGAGGGAGATGACAAAGGGAAGACATTGTCTTGGTCACGGGGATTAGGTATGGAGGTCTCTCCTATTAAAACTCGTAGTGCACGCAAAAGATTATGGTTAGCATCTGCTACTGGTGAATAGTTTACGGTTTCCACTCATGATTTGGGGGCGCTTAGAGGCATGAAAGCCCTTGCAAGGGATAAATCATGATCCTCCTCTCCCTGAACATAAGAGGGGTAGGTGGCACCCTAAAATTACCAACCTTACGCAGACTACTTACTAACACTAAATTAGATATTATTTTTTCCCAGGAGACTTTAGTCCCTGAGGAAAAGGCTAGGAAGTTCATGTATTCTATTTGCCCAAGCTGGATGATTAGTGTTGTTAGCTCTGTTGGGAAGTCGGGGGGACTTCTGGTGGCATGGAATCCTAATATTTTTTAGTTTCAACCTTTTCTAAGTGTGGGTGGTATTTTATTGACAGGTATCCACATTCCTGATTAAAGAAGAATTAGTTTTTTAAAGGCTTATGGGTCATGCTCTGGGCAGAGGTAGTTCTAGGAACAAGTGGAAACTAAAGGATTGCTAGCATAGGATAATCTCATCCTTGCAGGGGATTTGAATTTTTCTACTAGCACAGATGAAGTGTGGAGCGAGGTGGCCTTACCCGATCCTTTGGCGGATTTTTGCAAAAATCGTTTTACATTTAACCAGTTGGTGGATGTGAAGTCTACGGTGTTAATGCATACATGGTGAAATGGTAGAAGAGGGGTGGAGGAGATACATAAGAGATTAGACAGGGTGTATGTATCAGAATCTCTATTATGTGATGCTGCTAGGTATAGATCATGGGTGGAGCTACCATTTGTTTCTGACCATGCGCCCGTGATTCTATAATTAGATTATGGTTACAAGCATGTAGCATATCCCTTTAAATTCAACCCAACGTTCTTGCAAGAGGAGCCTTTTTGTGACTTAGTTCGAGCAGTTTGGGGTTCACAACAGGAAGCAGAGGAGGCTGGAGCACAAAGAAGATTGACTAGGAATCTTTCTATGTTAAAAGTGTGGGTTAAGACTTGGTTGGCTGATAGGAAAAAAAAGGAACTTTTAGCCTTGGAAAATTTAGAAATTGAGATCGCACTCCTTTCTGAGCAATATTTGGAAAGTGATCTTAGTCATGAAATTAGATCATGGTTGAAAAATATTGAAAATGAAAGAAATAGGTTGCCCCTGGTTGAGGAGCATTGGTGCCTAAAGAATAGGGCAACGTGGATTAAAAGCAGGGACATGAATACTAAATATTTTCATCATTTTTCCAGCTACAAGCGGAACAAAAAACATTTATGGGAGGTTAAAGATGACTCAAGCCAGGCACATTGTTGGCCCTGGGTTGTTAAAGGAAGCGAAGATCAAGGAAGAAGAGGTCAAATGTGAACTTCCCGAAAGACACAGTGACTATCACTAGGTCGAAGTGACCAAAAGAGAAGAAAAGACGGAGCGAAGTGCAGGAAAGCAATCCGTTGGACGAGGAGATCAAGGATGACAGATCAGCAAGGAAAAAGGATTGTGGACAAGTCAGCAAGCGAAAAGAGCCACCATTGGATGCTTTGGAGCACCGCGCGAGAAGGAAGGAAAGACAGGCGCGAAGCCCTGAAAATATGGGTCAAGTTGACCTAGGGTTTTAGACACCTAGGGTTTTCGTATCTATGGTTTTGGACACTTAGGTTTCAGCATAAGGTTGTCAGTGAGCTATTGTAATGTATAAATAGAGGTCAAGAAGACCTGGGTCGGGTTGTTATCAAGATAGGTTTTCATTTTTGATGTGAGTGATTATTGTATTATGAGAGAGAAGTGCTAAGTGGGGGAGCCTTATGGTATTGTAAGATCTTCAGCTGGGTGCGAAGATCAACCCTGCAGCTAGGTGCACATGGAGGGAAGAGTAAGAGGGGAGAATAAAGGAGATCTGCTAGCTAAGAGAGAAGACAAGAGTTGTATGCTCTACCTAAATATAATATAGCACAGTTCTGTGGACGTAGCCCTAGAGAGAGGGTAAACCACGTATATTTTGTGTTGTGTATGATTGGTATTTTGTATTTGTCATTCATATATTGTTATTGCATTGCTAAGGTAGATCTGATATATGCATGGAGTAGATCAAGTTGATAAGTGATATATGAATGTTGTGTTGCTCCTTTGTTAGATCCACTTGATATTCCCCTTGGTTGTAGACATCTTTGTCCTACAACCCCCTCATAATTGCTTTGGGTGAGACTACATCTGCTTCGCAAGTGTTGCCAAAAGGGCCAGTAGTTAGGGCTTGTTGGTGCGCTCTTGGAGATGAACCCTGGGTCTGCCCTTGTGCCAACAAATGGTTCCGTTGCCGGGACTGGATTCCTTTTAAGGGAATGTCAAGGTGGTTTCCATCGAAGACAGAGATTCAAAAGTGGATAGAGGATCAAGAGAAGGACTTCGTTGAAGCCCAGAATAAGAACCCTAATCTTATCACTGAGGATTGGCTAGAAAGATATATCTTCACTGATATACATGAGATATTCTTTGGAGGGATCCATCAGGAGCTATATGAGTGGCTAGCTAGATTAGTCGATACCTAGTTTGAGATCCGATCCAGACTTCCTATGGTTTGGACATCAGAGTTGATCAAGAAGGTCAAGAAAGTTGATAACACCGTATCACGAGCAGTAGATCATTGGTTCGATAGTACCATTGGAGGGTACATCATAGAGTTTGTTGTTGACAGAGTAGAGTCGTACAACCAAGCTGAAAGATATTTCTTAAAGGGACACAAAGGAAAATTTCTACAATTTCTGAGGTTGAGACTCAAGATGTTATTGCATGAAAAGAACATCTTGAAGATACAATAGATTGGTTGGATCTGGAAAGGCTAATGTTCAAAAATTCGGACAGTGACAGCGACACAGAAGCTGGACATACACACGGTGGGAGAGTGTTTCGAGAGGTCCACCTTGAAAACATGTTTAAGCAGAACTACAGGGAGGAGGGTTTCTACTATGGAGAAGAAGCAGATCTGACAGACGAAGAACATTCAGAACCCCCCGGGACCGAGGAAGGACAAGCTGAAGAAATTCATCGAGGAGAACCTAAAAACTCAGAAACCACACAGACCATCGAAGTAAGTATTGTTATCATTCCTATTGATTCAGTATTAAGTAACCAAAGTAATCCCAGTCACCAGAGAGTCCAGAGAACTGTCCATAGTAGCCCACCACATATTTAGTCAGGAACCCTAGGAAGATATATGGCAGATGAGATGAGACTTCCTATCTTTAGGGGAGATGGATTTGAAGATCCTGACCAACACTAGTTCCTCTGTGAAGTTGTATGGAACATTAAGAATGTCACATATGAATCTGTCAAAAGAACCCAGTTCAATACAACTCTCAGAGATCGCGCACTGAGTTGGTGCGTGAAATTTGTCCAAGGACTTACACAACCTAAGCCATTGAATCAGATCAAGAATGCATTGATTGCAGAATTTAAGAAACCAAAGTCAAAGTCACAATGTATCACAGAGCTGAAAGAGATCAAGCAGAAGGTGGTCGAATCTGTGTGAGAATTCAATCAGAGATTCAAAACCTTGACAGGCTGATTAACTTTTCAAATCCCGGATGAACAAAACAAAGAATGGTTCATTGTTTCCCTCTTACCACACATCAGAGTTCCCTTGATGCAACAGAATATTTCTTCACAAGCTGAGGCATTGGAGATTGCCATGAAGCTTGAATCAACCCCTATGGGAGAATCCAGCTCAGGTATGAGTCATATCCTGAGTCAACTAACTAGTTTGTCTCTGCAGGTCGAAGATATGAAGAAAGACAAGGGAAAAGATAAAAGAGAAGACATATGGTATGTCAGATGTTGATCAGAAGGCCATGACAAGGAACATTTCCCTCTATTCAATGAATACTTGGCTTCTGGAGCCCCGAGCCCTTTGAAGCAAGTCACCTTACCCTGGTGTGCGATATGCAGAAACAGACATCATACTGGTGAATGTTACTACATGCAAAAGTATGTTCATGAACCTACAAATTTGTATTGTACATTCTATAAGTTTGTAGGACATGATGATAGGGATTGTAGGGCTTATGATCTCATGCATGAAAGGTCAAGAGACATATATAAGATCCAAGGCAAAGTACAACAAGAAGGAAACACTACGCAGTACAACTCTCCTAGGAGAGGAAACTTCAATCCTTGCGGTGGATTCAGAGGAAGAGGACGAGGAGGAGGAATGGATCGAGGCTAAGGACAGATCATCTGCTATAACTTCACACAACCTGGACACCTTGCAAGGGATTGTCAGAACCCTTGTACTACTTGCAGCTACTGCAACTCATTTGACCATGTTATAGAAGATTGTCCTGTACTGCTAGCTAAGCTTCAGGAAAGACAAGGACCCCAGCATAACCCACAAGTTCAATTGATCTATGCTAAACCTCGCGGAGAAGACCCTAGAGTCGTTGTTATAACTAGAGGATGCGTTGTCACCGGAAAAGATAGACTGACACAAGGGGAAACTATAGAAGATTCGGGAATCTGGAAAGTTGTAGAGAAGACCCAAACTTTTGATGCAAAGAAAGAAAGACAAATGTTTCAGGAAGCTAAGAAAGAATTCAAAGGAAACCAAGGCTCTACATCAAAGACAAGACCAAAAGTGAGAGAATATGGAATGCCTCTGTCATTTGATTAGTCTGCTTCGCCAAAAGAAGGAAAATAGGTAAGCAAGCTCATGGAATTTTTATACACTTGTATTGAGTTGATTCAAGATGAAAGCGTTGCACAAGAATTACAAAATTTAATCAGACAATATGAGATAGGAAAGATAGATCCCTTACTGAATAGGGCAGTACACCAAATTGGTAATAAGAGAAGGACAAATAAGGAATTACATTTGAACACTCAAATAGGAGAATACTGAATATGAGATAGACTATGTGGTCCTCGACTTAGGGTCGGAGGTCAATGTCATGACGAAGCAAACCTGGGAACAGATTGGAAAACCAAAGTTGATCTATTCCCCTATTAGGCTTAGGATGGCTAGCTAGAAAGTTGTCAACCCATTTGGACGATTGGAGCATGTCCCTATGGACATTGATGGAATAAGAACATTTGCAGATTTTGAGGTAATTGAAATAGTTGATGACAGTTTCCCTTACCCTACACTGTTAGGAATTGATTGGGCCTTCAATAACTCTATTGTTGTTGAATTAAATAAAAGACGTATGACTTTTGAAGGAGACAGCCTGAGGGTCATCGCACCTTTAGATCCAGATGAAGGTCAGCGATACACAGAGCCCATCAGAGAAGAAGATTGTGCATGCACACTAGAAAACATATACAAGCTAACATCCAGACAACAGGACTACATTAATCCTATAGCTGACGGGAACTTAAGCTAGCAAAGTGACAACGTGTGTTCATCAGATTCAGAAGAAGCGTTGGAGAACTGGCAGAACCAGATGTATGAAGTATCTACAAGAACATGTGCTAGATTAGCGAGAGAAGTTCGCTGGATCGGCACAACAGTGAGTAACTTACCCACATTTGATGGTTTGAACCCTTTAGAAGCCTTCCTATCAGATTTTGAAGCAAGTGTACCAACACAACAAAGGTTTTTGGTAATGGATGAGGCCTTGAAAGCCACATCAACAAGATGGTGGGGGACATACAAAAGTAGTATTACAGATTGGGTACAATGTCATACTCTGATGCACGATTCTCGACACAAGAAGAAAGCTAGGAAGTAAGGTACACAGGTCGAAGCTTCCCTAAGGACAATGTGTGAAGATGCGAAGAAGCCTGGAGCGATGTCCCTCGAGAAAAGTGGGTGCACAAATTCATTAACACGCTGGACACTACACCTATCAACTAGTACCTTTAAGTGGAGTTGTGCCTCATCACTGCAAACTAGGAAGGTATGATTCAGAATTTTGTAACCACCTTTTTATTTAAAAGAGAATATCCCTCAGTAGACCAAGCATTACAGATTGTGAGACAGAAATTATTTGAAGAGGCATCTAGCCTTCCTTTGGAACAAGAAGAGGACGAATGGACTACACCCCTCCAGAAACTGCAAAGCTGTTACAACATCAATGTTGATGAAGACAATGATCTAAGGAAGGTGAACATCGTAGAGACAGAAGGAAAAAGAGATGTGGAAGGACCAGGATTTGAGTTACCATTTATTGGACAACCGATCAAGATCAAGAAAGTCAATATTGGAATAGAGGAGACATTGAAGCTTGCCAATGTCGGATATTATTGGGATGATGCTACCATTGACAAGATTACAGACTTGTTGCATGAGTATCAGGACTTGTTTCTGACCAAGTTCACTGATATGAAGGGTATTAAAGGACCTATGGGAGAGATGAGGATCCCTTTAAAACCAGATGCTAGACTAGTCAAACAAATACCCTACAGATTGAACCCTAAATATAAGGAAAAAGTGAAGATTGAGCTTGACAGAATCCTGGAAGCAGGGATTATAGAACCTATGGAAGAATCAGAGTGGATAATCCCTATGGTGGTGAAAGACAAGAAAATAGGAGAAATCAGGATCTACGTAGATCTCAAGAAGTTGAACGATGCTTGTCTGCATGAACCTTTTCCTACACCATTCATAGACGAAGTGTTAGATAACGTGGGAGGCTAGGAGGTATATTTTTTTACAGACGGATTTTCAGGGTACCATCAGATCCGCATTGCTAAGGAAGATCACCACAAAACCACGTTTTCCACAGAATGGGGATCCTACTAATATACAGTAATGCCATTTGGATTGAAGAATGCCCCAGCCATCTTTTCCAGGGTGGTGGTCGAAGCGTTCAAAGAGTTTCTGCATAAATTTCTAGAAGCATATTTTGATGACTGGACTATTTTTAGTTTGTTGAAAAATCATATTGAATGTCTAAGGCTAATGTTGGACAAATGCAGGTAGTGTCAAATTGCTTTGAATCTGAAGAAGTGCATCTTCTTCTCACCATTTGGATTTTTATTAGGTCATATTGTATGTAAGTAGGGCTTGCTGGTAGATCCATCCAAGATCACCATTATAGTTTATCTACCCCCTCCTACAATAGTTAAACAGTTGCGCACTGCGCTGGGACACACAGGCTACTGCAGGAAGTTCATTAAGGGATATGCTTAGATTACAACGCCCATGGAAAAGCTGTTGAAAAAGGATTGTCAGTTTAGTTGGACTGAAGAATGCCAGCAGAGCTTCGACACACTGAAACAAAAAATTGTTACTATGTCCATTCTGGTTTTCCTAGATTAGACCAAGGAGTTTCATGTGCATTTCAATGCCTCATCCATTGCATTGGGAGTTATGTTAGCACAACCAGGAACAAGAGACATCGACCACCCGTTAGCCTTTGCTAGCAAGAAGCTATCCACAACTGAGATTAATTATACCACTACTGAAAGAGATGGATTAGCCATGGTGTACGCATTACGAAAATTTCACCACTATTTGTTGGGAGGACACTTTACAATGTTTACTGATCACTCCACGCTAAAGTACCTAGTCAACAAGCCAGTGTTGGGGGGAAGGATATGCAGATGGTTGCTGCTATTTCAAGAGTATGATTTTGAGATCATATTAAAACCAGGAAGAATGAACAAGGCTCCTGACCACTTGCCGAGGTTGGAACATGGAGAAGAGCCCACTAATTTGGAAGATACACTGCCAGATGCACGGCTACTAGCTATTAGAAAGATCGATGTTCACTTTGCAAAAATAGTCCAGTTCCTGTCCATAGGAATGACACCTAGTGAGTATACAATTCCACTAAAGAAACAGCTAGTATTGTGTGCTACAGATTTCTCACTTATAGTTAGACATCTATACAAAATGGGCCCGAATGAGATATTGTGAAGATGTGTTATGGAGGTAGAACGATCGTTGATCCTTGCTGAAGCTCATGAAGGCATCGCGGGAGGACATTATGCAGGTAAAGCAACTGCACAGAAGGTTCTTAGAGCTAGCCTTTGGTGGCCTTCCTTACACAGAAATGCTAAAGACTATTATAGAGCCTACGATGTATGCCAGAGAGTTGGGAAACCATCCAGAAGAGATGAAATGCCATTGGCACCACAATTGAACCTGCAAGCATTTGAGAAATGGGCCAATGACTTTGTTGAACCTATAAATCCACTAGGAAAGTGTACAGGAGCAAGATACATCATCACTATGACAGAGTACTTGAACAGATGGGCAGAAGCAAGAGCAGTCAAGGAATGTAGTGCAACTATAGTCGCATGCTTCATATTTGATGACATCATAACTAGATTTGGATGCCCAAAGATCCTCATGAGTGATCAAGGAACACATTTCATAAATAAAATAGTTGAAACCTTGACTGAAGAATTTACAGTCCACCATCAGAAGAGCACACCGTACCACCCTCAAGCAAATGGGACAGTTGAAGCATTCAACAAGATTTTGGAAATAACACTAACCAAGATTTTTTGTATGAACAGAGATGATTGGGATTTGAGAGTACCAGCAGTGTTATGGGCATATAAAACCACTTGCAAAAAGATGACCATGCAAACCCCTTTTAAGTTGGTCTATGGTCTTGAAGTTGTTGTCCCAATGGAATACTTGGTGCCAAGCTTAAGAATCGTTGCCTTTACAGGTATGGATGATACTGACGTTGTTCATGAGAGGCTCACACAGTTATTTGAACTCAAAGAAGACAGATTTATTGTAGGTTTCCACCAGCAGGTTCAGAAGGAAAGAGAAAAGGCCTATCATGACAGGCACATCAAGAAGAAGGCATTTAAGCAAGGTGATATGGTACTAGTGTATGACAGTAAGTTTCTAAAACATTTTGGGAAGTTCAGAACGTAATGGCTCGGGCCATATGAGATCACCTATATTACAAAAGGAGGACTTGCGCAACTGAAGACATTGAAGGGAGAATGGAAGGAAGGTTTGGTAAATGGGAGTCGGTTGAAGTTGTACTATTACAACCAGCTACCTCGCAGCTCTCAGTAAGAAGCATAAAGAAAAGGGTCTAGGTACCAGGTGAAGTTGAAACTGGGTACCATACATAGAAAAGATAGTCTGCACAAGGATGAAGAGGAGGCATAGAGCATAAATCAAAGGTTTCACTACGCAGCCCAAAGTCGAAGTAAAACAGGAAGATCAGATTTGAAGTGCCTCGGGACGAGTCACAGGTGAGTGTTGGGGGCCTGTTGGCACTGGGTTGTTAAAGGAAGAGAAGATCAAGGAAGAAGAGGTAAAATGAGAACTTCGCGGAAGACACAACAACTATCACTGGGTCGAAGTGAGCAAAAGAGCAAAAAAGATGGAGCGAAGTGCAAGAAAGCAAGTCGTTGGACGAGGAGATCAAGGATGACAGATCAACAAGGAAGAAAGATCATGGACAAGTTAGCAAGTGGAAAGAGCCATCGTTGGATGCTTTTGAGCACCGCATGAGAAGGAAGGAAAGACAGGCTGGCGAAGCCTTGAAAATATGGGTCAAGTTGACCTAGGGTTTTAGACACCTAGGGTTTTGGTATCTAGGGTTTTGGACACCTAGGTTTCGGCCTAAGGCTATCGGTGAGCTATTGTAATGTATAAATAGATGTCAAGAGGACGTGGGTCAATTTGGTATCAAGATAGGTTTTCATTATTGATGTGAGTGATTATTGTATTATGAGAGAGAAGTGCTAAGTGGGGGAGCCTTCTAGTATTGTAAGATCTTCAGCTGGGTGTGAAGATCAACCTTGCAGCTGGGTGCACAGGGATGGAAGATAAAGAGAGGAGAAGAAAGAAGATTTGCTAGCTAAGAGCGCAAACAAGAGCTGTATGCTTTACGTCAATATAATATAACACAGTTCTGTGGATGTAGCCCTAGAGAGAGGGTGAACCACGTATATTTTGTGTTGTGTATGATTGTTATTTTGTATTTGTCATTCATATATTGTTATTGCATTGCTAAGGTAGATTTGATAGATGCATGGATTAGATCAAGATAATAAGTGATATATGAATGTTGTGTTGTTCCTGTGTTATATCAACTTGGTATTCCTCTTGGTTGTAGACATCTTTGTCTTGCAACCCCCTCATAATTGCTTCGGGTGAGACTGCATCTTCTTCGCAGGTGTTGCCGAAAGGGCCAGTAGTTAGGGCTTGTTGGTGCGCTCTTGGAGCTGAACCCTGGGTCTGCCCCTGTGCCAACACACATTATGGACAAGATGCTATTAAGATTGAAGCACAGAGTAATTTCAGTACCTTCTATCAAGAATTGAGAATTAATACGATCGAGGATCAGGTGGCATCGGTGGGATTTTATCCAAGGATGGTCAATGAGGAGGAAGTTATACAATCAGAGAAACCTGTTACAAAGGAGGAAGTATTAGAGGTATTAAAGGGTTTCACAAAAGAAAAAAGTCTTGGCCCGGATGGGTGGATTATGGAATTCTATCTCCATTTTTATGATATGGTTGAAAAAGACTTGTTGGATGTCATTGAAGAATCGCGCCTGACCAAAGAAGTGAACAGATCTCTTAACTCGAAATTTATTGCACTTATCTCGAAGATTAATGGCCTAGCTACCTTTGAGGAGTTTCGACCGATTGCTCTGTGCAACCTATGCTATAAGATCTTCTCTAAAATTATTGCTAAGCGTATCATACCAATCATGTCTCGTGCCTTGTCAGAGGAACAATTTGGCTTCTTAAAAGGAAGACAAATTATAGACGCCATTGGGACGACGCAGGAATGTCTACACAGTATCAAAGATAAAAAGCTTCAAGCTTTAATCCTAAAGACAGATTTGAAGAAATCCTATTATTGTGTAAGATGGGATTTTCTTAGGCTGGTCTTATTACAATGTGGTTTTGGTCTTCCTACGACCAAGTGGATTATGGGATGTATCACTTCAACAACCTATGCTATTTTAATTAATGGTGAGCCTTCAGGATTTTTAATAGTGGAAGAGGGTTGCGACAGGGGTGTCCATTGCAGCCCTTGCTTTTCATTTTAATTATGGAAGGTTTGATTCTGGCATTAAAAAGAAGCCAAGAGGAAGGCTTACTGATGGGCATTAAAGTTTCAAGGCTAATTAAGATCCTTCATCTTCTGTTTGTCGACGATATCCTAATTATGACAAAAGCATCTATTGCAGAATGGCAGGAAATAAAAAGAGTCTTGGGAAGATTATGTAGTGCATATGTTCTTAATATCAATGAAAATAAAACTTATTTCCTGCAACATGGTGTGCGACAACACAAAATGGAGATTTTAAAGGCTAATTTTCATTATAATTTTCTTGATCTTTCTGTTGGTTTCAGGTATCTTGGCTATTATTTGAAGATTAACAGGTACAAAAAAGAGGATTGGCAATGGCTTATTGCCAAGTATGAATATTGGATAAGTCACTGGTGCAATAGATGACTATCTATTGGGGGACACTTAATACTAATCAAGGTTGTTCTCGAAATCCAACCAGTCTATTGGTTGGCACTTGCAAACCTGCCTTCATTGATCCTCCATAGAATTCGACAATTAATCTTTAGTTTCCTTTGGTCTGGGAGCAATAAAAAGAAGAAGATACACATGTGTGCTTGGCATCATATTGCGCACCCTAAACAACATGGGGCTGGGGTTTGAGAAACTTGAGTAGTTTTGGCAGAGCTATGGCGGCGAATACACTTTGGAGAGCACTAATGCATGAGGGCTTACAGAATCAAGTCTTAAGGATAAATATGTCCCCTATGTTTCAATTTCTCGTTGGCTGCGCACGGTAATTGTAGTAGATGTTAAAGGGTCTCAAACTTGGAAACATCTATTAATATATTTACACATCCTCCTACATTGGTTACCATGGAGGTCGAGGACAGGTCATTCAATTATGTTGGGAAAAGACCACATTTTGGGTTTGGGGGAGGGGGTTGTTATGTCTGAAGAGTTGATCTTCGCTCTTAAGAGGAAAGGCGTATATTATTTATACCAGGCCCAATGTGAGCCTCGAGTGGGGATGATTGGCTCAAATTGGCTTTCAAGTGACGATCTGGATTTAGAGGGATGTCTTGCTTTGAAACGACAAATTTTCCATCGTGATGTCATTAACTCTGGTGTCTAATTAGTTGAGAAGCCAGATGAGCTTATATGGATGGGGGAAGATGCGTCGGGACAAATATCTGTTAAAAACGTTTTTGTGGCCACGGAAAAAAAGAAATGAAACTTTGAGATTGGAGGCTGGAGGAAATCGATGTGGTCCTGGGTATGCCCATTAAAAATAAAACTATTTACGTGGTTAATTGTTGAGAATAAAATTCTCACCTGGGATATTCTACAACGCAAAGGTTTTTTATGCCCGAGTTGTTTTCAGTTATGTAAAAATAAAAAGGAGACATCATACCATTTGTTTGTGGAGTGTTCTTTCACCCATGCAGTCTGGAATAAGATAACATCATCCTTAAATCTCTTGAGTAGGTGGACTAGAAATACATTAATGGAGTGTTTTAAAGTATGGAAAGAACAAAACTTATCCTATCCATGCTTCTCAACTGTCATTTGTTGGTTTATCTGGAAGGAAAGGAATCTGGCCATTTTTGAAGATGGCATTCCCAGTTTTCAGAAGGTGGCCTTTCTTTCAATATCCGCCATGGGGGATTGTAACACAAAAATGAAAGTTCCCTGTCGTAGACACCTTCCCGCTACTCTTGTTGTGGGTGGTGTTGTAGGTTGGTTTGATGGGGCTGCACATTCTTCGGGCTATAATTGTGGAGCTGGTGGGATAATTAGGATCAGTGAGCATAGAAATTACAAGTGGTTCTACAACTATGGGTCTAGAACAAATACTAAAGCGGATCTCTTGGGAGCTTGGGCTCTTCTCATACTGGCATCTCGGCTTTCAATTATGGAGATCCATGCTCGGGGAGACTCAAAAATTATCATTGAATGGTTGAAGGGTAAGGGACGTCTATAGGTGGCTTCCCTGGAATGTTGGAAGGATCGTCCCAGTGAGATTACCAAGCTTTTTCAGAAAATCACATTTGCTCATGTATACAGGGAGGAAAACAAATTTGCGAACAAGCACTCTTACAAGCTCTAGGGAAGATTGTCTATTTTCTGTGTGAAGAGGAACATGAGGGTCCTCATCAGTTTTTAGACCTATATTAGTTTGTCTACTCCTGGTATATATTTTGTGTTTTTTGGGAAGTTAGAGGACCTCTAACTGTCCTTTGGCTTGGGTATGACTGGTGCATCTTTTTTTGTTTCTTTTGGCAAATGGGGAAGCTTGATATAGCTTTTAGTAGTTAGATCTATATTCCTTCTTATGAGATTGTTGACTTGTTTTTGGTTCAACAGTGGGGAAGGTACTGCCCGATTGTATTTGAAACTCATGTTTTTGTTGTATACTTGTAAAACAACAGATTATATTTAATATAAATATAAAACGTAATTTTCTGTGGAAAAAAAAAACTCGTTAATAATTAATTCTAATATATATATTAATCATGTTAATTTGGCGTCTTAATCACTAAGGCACAACATTAATGATTAATTTTAATATAAATAGTAATCATGTTAATCTGACAACACAAAAAATGAGATGCATGATTATGATATTAAATCTGACAAAATTAAAAGTTAAACCACAAACAATATTCTTCTTTCATTAAATTCCATTCACACATTGCATATTTCTAATTAAAAAGTTGATTTTCCATATCATTATAACATCATTCCATATATAACAACATTTTTATAAAAATATATAACAACATTTTTATAAAAATATAAAATAATGTGGATGAAATCTTTCTTTTATAAGTATGAAAATCTTCATTTTCATCGTGATGGTAAGTTACTAATTTGAAAAGATTTATTAAAAAAAGGAAATGAATTATTTTACCTAGCATGAAATATTATTTTTATTTTTAAAAGATTCAACCAGTTAAATAATTAGTGACATGAAACGGAGACTCGGGAACCTGTAAAGTGAAGAAATAGTGGAACGCCACCTTCTCACCCATTATCCTCTATCTCCCTCAACCTCCTTTTCTTTATGTGCACCACCTATCACATGAGACTTCTATAACACATTACTTAATACGTGTAAACTATATTTTTCTAAAAAATAATTAATTTCGGAAGTTTTTAATAGATTAAAAAGGAAAGCATACAAATTAATAACTAAATAATAAAAAATAATTTTATGGTGAATTGGTAAAAACTATGCTTTTGTTTGAGAAGTGTATTTTAAATTCTATTCTCTAAATTAAAATTATTAAAAAAATATAGATTAATACATTGTAAAATATATTCAAATTCAAATTTTATTGTTGCTTCCTTCTTAAACATAGATTAACATAATGTAAAACATATTCACATTCAAATTTGATGGTTGTTTCATTCTTTATTTCAAATTTTATTGTTGCTTCCTTAAACATAGATTAAGATAATGTAAAACATATTCACATTGAAATGGTTGTTTTATTCTTTATTTCTTAAACATAGATTAAGATAATGTAAAACATATTCACATTCAAATGGTTGTTTCATTCTTTATTTTTTGAAATTCATAGCTCTCAATAAATCAATTAAAATTTATTTAAAAAACATAAATTAAATCAATAAATCAATGTAAAACATATTCAAATTCAAATTTGATTGTTGCTTCCTCTATTTCTTGAAAGTATATATTCTTTCTTTCTTGGAATGTTGCATTCTTCCATTTTAATTGTTTCTTTGATACTTTTTAAGGGTTGTTTTCATCTTATGGTTGTTCTGTATGATGTTAGAGACTATCTTGATACAATGATGATAACGATCTTCTTCTACATTAATAGTTATCTTTTTTTTCTATAGGTTTTTTTCCACCAATCAACATCAATATTTGGTGCCCAAAAAATTTAGAGGAAACCTTATGTTAGCAACTTACACAACAACTCTCTCAGTATCCCTGGACCAGAGACTGATACATCCATTGCCCCTGGTTTTATTGAACCAACTCTTAGTGATAGTGCTCTGGATAGATTGCTAACAGACTTGATCCCGGCTAAGCATAGGACCTCTAACCCTATTTTGCTCCCGACTTTTATGGGCTCTACGCTAGTGGTAAGACCGTCAACTTTTGGGACTTCTTCTGATGGTCAAGGGAAGGGACCCTTAGTTGCTACTGACCCGACGTGGTCAAGGGGATTGGGGTATGAAGTCTCTCCAATTAAAACTCGAAGTGCCTGTAGGAAGGCAGGGTCTACCAACAACACAAATCTTTCTGTCACTAATGCTACTACTGATCATGGGGCGCTTAGAGGATTAAAAGCCCTGGCTAGGGAAAAATCATGATCTTAGTATCCCTCAATATTAGAGGGGTAGGAGGACCCCTGAAACAAGCCTCCCTACAAAGACTGTTGACTAAAACTTCTATGGGTATTATATTTTTGCAAGAAACTATGGTGACTGTGGACAAGGCAAGACATTTTATGAACAAGCTTCGACCCGAATGAATGATTTTTGTTGTTAGTGCAGTAGGGACATCTGGTGGATTACTTGTGTCTTGGGATCCTAACTTATTTGTCTTTGATCCTTATCTAAGTACTGGTGGTATTCTCTTGTCAGGATACTCTCTATTGGATAATAGCAAGCCATCATTGTTGAATGTTTATGGACCCTGTCAGGACTGAAAAGATTTTTGGGTCTCTGTGGACAAATCAAGTATTTTAGCATAAAAGGATCATATTATAGCTAGAGATTTGAATTTTACTACCTCTATTGTGGAGGTTTGGGGGCATTCAGCTTTACAAGACTCTTTGGCAAGCTTCTTCAAAACGCTTTTTTTTTAAATTCCTTAGTTGATTTAGCTCCTGCTGAGATTGTACCGACGCGGAGGAACGATCGATCAGGGGTTTACAGTATTGCAAAAAGAATCAACATGATTATATAGCAGAGGATCTCTTGGCTACTACTTAGAGGTATAGGACTTGGGTACAATTACCATTCCTATCTGATCATGCTCCGGTTTTCCTTGAATTTGGAGTGGGGCTTCCGGCGGTGTCATATCCCTTTAAGCTAAAACCTGTCTGGATTGGGGAGGATTCATTTGTGGAGATGGTTAAGGATGTTTGTAATGATCCAAGACATCATCACATTATAGGTGCTCAAAGGAGATTGGTGGGGAAACTTACTTCTTTAAAATTACGAGTCAAGCGGTGGGCAAAGGAAAAGAGACGTTGGGATATGATGGAATTGAATAGGATTGAAGAATCTCTCGAAAGCAGTTTTAAGCATATGATAAATGGAAGCACTACATAAAACATTGGACAAACAGTACAAATTCTTGAAACAGAGAGAAAGAAATTACTTTTGGCAGAGGAAGAACAATGGCGACAAAAAAGCAGAGCTATATGGATTAAAAGTGGTGATAAGAACACAAAGTTCTTTCACCGTTTTTCTATCTATAGACGGAACAAAAAAATTAGCTGGGAGATTAAAGATGACTCAGGGAACATACACATAGGTCAACAAGATATTAAGACTGAAGCTTTAAATTTTTTCAAATCTTTCTTCAATGATACTGGCCAAAATACTATTGTTGACCAGATCAACTCAGTCAGATTATTTCCTCGTTTAGTGCGGGAGGATGAATTACTACTGTTGGAAAAAGTTGTTTCTAGGGATAAAATTTTCGAGATTCTAAGGGGCTTTGCAAAGGACAAGAGTCCTGGTCCTGATGGATGGACAGTGGAATTATTTTAATTTTTATACGAGTTTTTAGGACAGGACTTACTGGATATGGTAGAAAAAACTAGAATCAGAGGGCAGGTTATCAGCTCGATTAACTCAACATTTCTCGCATTGATTCCAAAAGTTAATAATCCCACAACGTTTAGTGATTTTCAACCGATAACTTTATGCTATTTATGTTACAAGATAATTGCAAAGGTGATTGCTAAGTGAATTAGACCAATTCTGTCCACATCTTTATCAAAAGAGCAGTTGGGTTTTCTTAAAGGTAAGCAAATTCTTGATGCAATCGGCACTGCACAAGAATGTTAACACATTATTAAAAGTAAAAAACTACAAGCTATTATTCTGAAACTCGATTTAAAAAAGGCCTATGATTGTACGAATTGGGATTATCTTAGGTTAATTCTACTTCAATGTGGTTTTGGTATTCCAACTACCAATTGGATTATGGCTTGTGTTTCCTCTGCCAATTATGCTATTCTGATTAATGGAGAGGCATCAAACTTTTTTAAAAGCAACACAGGACTTAGACAGGGATCCGCGCTGTCGCCACTTCTCTTAATTATGGTTATGGAAGGTCTTAATCTTGCTCTTAAAAAAGGAAAAGTTGAAGGTTCTATTACAAGAATTAAGGTCTCCAGATTGATTAAAGTCCTACATCTTCTATTTGTTGATGACATACTTATAATGACTAGAGCGACCATAGCGGAGTGGGAGGTTATTCAAGACATTCTACAATTTTTTTGCAGAGCCTCTGGCCTAGTGATCAATGTACAAAAGTCAGTCTTTCTACATGTGGGAGTCCCACAGGAAACCCTCAGGACTATTCAGGATACCCTTCCCTACAATGGTAAATATCTTACTATGGGTTTCAAATACCTGGGGTATGTTTTAAAACTAGACAGTTACAAAGCAGAGGATTGGCAATGGTTGATCGTCAAGTATGAGTCTCGGATAACACACTGGAGTTACAGGTGGTTGTCACTTGGGGGTCGTCTGGTTTTGATTAAGGCGGTCTTGGAGAGCCAACCTGTATATTGGTTGGCCCTTGCTCACATTCCTATTGTTTTCCTTCATAGAATTTGTAAGGTGAGCATCGATTTCCTCTCGTCAGGAAACAATTACAACCATAAGTATCATTTAAGTAGTTGGCAGTCGATTACTAGGCCCAAACATTATGGAGGTTGGGGCCTTCGTAATATTTTCATTTTTTATAGAGCCATGGCTTCAAATACACTACGGAGAGCTCTGATGAAACATGGAATATGGCAAAGGGTTCTGAAGGATAAGTCTCATCTGCATGGTTCAGTTATGACTTGGCTTCGATCGGCGGAACCGTCTCACCCATTTGGATCTCAGACGTGGAAAAATCTTCAAAATACCCTGCCTATAATACTTCACTGGTTGGCTTGGAAACTGGGATCTGGTCACTCGATTTTAATCGAGAAGGATGCGATTTTAGGCACGGGACATGAGGCTTTTTTGTCTCCGGAGTTGGTGACACGACTAAATCAAAAGGATATTCACCTTCTAGATCAAGTGAGCTAGATGAAGATGGGGACAAGAACAAGTTCAAGCTGAATTGCAATGGTGAATTGGGTCTGGAAGTAAAGCTAGCCGAGGAATGGGATTGCTATAGACAGTCTTTGATTGATTCTGGAATATCACTAGTTGATAAACAAGATGTGATGATTTGGATTGGAGGTGATATGTTTGGGCAAATCTCTGTCAAGAATGTTTACGAGGCGTTATCCAATAAACTGTGGAAGTATAAGCTTGGGGGATGGAGGAGAAATCTGTGGAAGTGGGACTGTCCTTTGAAGATTAAGCTCTTCATATGGATTTTAGCTGAAAATAAGATCTTATCATGGAAATTTTTACAGAAGAGAGAGTGGAAGGGGCCTGGTGTTTGCATTCTGTCCAAAAATAAAATAGAATCGACAAAACACTTATTTTTTAAGTGTGCCTTCACCTTGTCAGTTTGGGAGGAAATAAAAAGGTGGAAAACATAGCTATTGGGTGGAATGGAAATTTGGTGATGGAATGTTTCCAAAATTGGGCTTCACATAACTCAAATATGCCTTCTCTCCCGACCTATACTTGTTGGTACATTTGGATAGATAGGAATAAGGCTATCTTTGAAGATTCACTGCCATCTTTGCAGAGAATTGTCTTCCTAGCTCTGAGAGCTATGGCTGTTTCAAAGAGTTTGCATAAAGATCGCTTTCCTCGGTCTTCTGCCACCACTTTTCCTTTAGATAAATCCCTTGCATGGTTTGATGGGGTTGCCCAGGAAAATGGTTCTCTTAGTGGAGTTGGTGGAATCTTAAAGCTTGTTGATCTTAGAGAATACATATGGATTCTGAACTGTGGGAAAGGAACTAATTCCAAAGTTGAACTTTTGGGAGCTTGGGCTACATTAACTCTTGCATCTAGACTCATAGTCATTGATTTACATGTAATGAGGGACTCAAGGATAGTCATCGATTGGCTCAATCGAAAAGGAGCACTAAGGGTGGCAAATTTGGATGCTTGGAAGGACAGAATAGAAGAACTTTGTCCACTTTTCAAAACTATTTTCTTTGCACACATTTACAGGGAGGAGAACAATCAAGCTGATAGCCTTTCAAAGAAGGCTCTGTACAGTTTCTGAGGGAGAATTGATTTCAACCTTTGGATGGATGGCCACGAGGGCCCTACTCTTTTCATAAATTTGTAGTGTTTTCCTGGTTGTCACTTGATGTCACTGTATCTATGTGGAGGCGAGCTTGTGTATTTTTATGTTTTTATTCCTCTTGGTTAGAGGATCCTTGTTGGTCTGTCTAGTATTTTGGTATCATCATTGTAGTAAAAGGATATGGTCCTTCCTTTTTGGTCCTATGAACTGTCGTTTTGGAGGTTTTCTTCTATGTAATGGGTTGTCCTTAAGGGAATTTTATGTCTTAGTTAGATGAAGATTGTATTTTGAAAAAAAGATTATATTATCATCAATATAATGTGAAATTTTCATTTTGGAAAAAAACCCATTACTATGGATGGATTATTAAGTGGATTGATTGCACAAATGGCACATAAAGATAGGGTGCACAACTGCTCATCTCTCTCCTAATGGAACCACCTTTGGGGAGGGGGTAGTTTGAAGTGTACCTTGGGTCACTATTATTGATATTAGTGAAATTGTAAATGGGCAAATGATAATATTTAAAAATTTAATTGTAAGTAGTCAATATTGATCTCCTAAACCATTATAGCAACACCAATCTTTAATAAACACTTTAAATATAAAAAAACATGATTATAAATAAGTAAATAGTAATAATACAAAAAAATATAAATGATTAACTTAGATAGTAGATATCCTAAACCATTATAGCAACACCAATCTTTAATAAACACTTTAAATATAAAAAAAACATGATTGTAAATAAGTTAATAATAATAAAAATATATAAATGATTAATTTAGATAGTAGATCTCCTAAACCATAATAAAAATATAAATGATTAACTTAAATAACAGATCTCATGAACCATAATAAAATTATAAATATATAATAAGCTTAAAATTTTGTTTTAATATTTTATCAAACATTTGAAAAAAATGATTAGTTAGTAAATTTAGTTATAAACCTTTGCTATAAACATCTCATATAAATAGTTATAAATTTATCTTTACTTTTATAAAAATCAAATTAAAATAAGCAAAATGTTTATTTTATTTTTATTTTTTCGTAATTTAGGTTGTGTATTAAATATTGATCAAAAATACAGATGCATGAGAGTTATCTAACTATCTAGCATTAGTGCCTAGTTGGGAAACCGCTTCTGCGAGGTGTTCAAAGTCAAAAGAGGGGTAACGGTGCCCAGTTGGGAAACCATCGTTGCTTGATGTCTAATTTGTAAGATGAATTTTGTCTTCGTGGCCACTCAGGGCCATATGTCAAATGAAAGAAGGCATACATTCTACTGTGCCACGCAGGGCCGAAATATTGACTAAGAAAAAGATAAAACATGGGAAAGCATTAGTGACCTGGACCAAGACACAGTCCGGCGTAGACCTGTGCTACGTGTGCTTTCCCTTTTTCTCGATCATCCATGGCTCTTCACAGGTCTTGCATAAACTCCATCACATTATCCAACCTACACCATCTATCATTTTCCCTTGATTGCACTTCACACATGGCTATTTTTATGTCCTCCAGCTCCTTTTTTATGCTGTCAAGAGTGGTCAAGATCTCATCTCGCTCTGCGTCCCTGAAATTCAATGGAGAAGGTCGGTGGGAGAGAGGGGAGGAGGAAAAAGAGTATAGGCGAGGGGATGAGGGAGAANGGGGGGGGGGTGGAAGAAAAGGATGGCGAGGGGGCGAGGGGGGAGGTGGCGCATAGCCAATTGAATTACCCATTAGATCAAACCATTCAATTCTACAACTGAAGGGGTTTGAGAGGGGGGAGAGGTCAGTTTCAGGATCTACTTTCGGTTTTGATGGAGAAGGGACGACTAAGCGAGTGAGGGGAGGGGGAAATACTTCTCCCGGCGGTTGGGCGTCCATGGGAGCCAGAGGAGGGGGAGAGGCCGAAGTGCAGTGGGGGGAAATGGTTGGAGAAGGGTTATGGGAAGCACACGACTGAACTGAAGAAGGAGGTTCCCTACCCCAGGCCCGATACCAAGTTGCACCATGCCTTGATCTACCCCTAGGTTGTGGCATGAAGGGAGGGTCTATGCGCACCAAAAGCCACCAAGAGAGAGGGTAAGCACCAGAGAACTCCAAAACTTTCAAAAAAGAAACGCACCAGGTCTGAAGATCAAATCTGTGATTGAAATGAGCTCCAGGGAGGTCGCTTCGAAAGAAAAGAGCATGAGAAAACGTTGCATTCTGTCGCAGAGGTGACTGATATGTCTCGTCGTGCAACGCCATGAAGACTTGCATGAGGGAGGTAAGGTGTTGAAGCATGTAAGCTACCGAGAGCGTGTGTGGGAGGTAAGGTGAAGACGGAGAAGTTGCCAGCCAACAAATGCCAAAGTGACGAGACGTGAGACTGCCACCCGTGGACATGTCGCTTGGCCGAGTGGCTCTATGCTGAGAGGATGGACGTGATGTGAGATTACCACTTGTGGCCATGTGGCCTGGCCAGGTGGCTCTATGTTGTGTTGCGTCCTTCATGTTCGATTAGGCACCCCATCCAAGGAAAAATGTTTATCTTTAATCATTGTCATCTCAAAATCAAATTTGGAGGTTGCAGGACATCGAGATTGTCAATATTGACTAGTTAACTTTATTCTTCTATCTATACAATGCACGTATGCATGTTAGAGGTGGAGCCCATAATAGAGAAGGGTTTAGCTATAACTTTAATAATGAAATTATAAATAATTAATTTAAAAAGGGTATGTGTGGAACACAACTTAGAATGACACTTGTACAAGTAAGGCTTCTTATCTGCAAGGCATGCAAACTTGGTGAACTAGGAAAAGAAAAGGTATTTGTGTAGAGGTCAATAATTGTAATATTGTATATAAAATGTTATTTCAATTTTTGAAAATGAGAGTTGATTTTTAAAAATTGTTTATTCACGTTGATTGTCTATATAAACATTGACATTATAAACAGAGTGGCATTGTTAACTAAAAATAGTTCAAAATGATATAAATAAATAAATATATTTATTTATTATTTTCCTAATATTTTAAACATAGAAATATTCATATAAGAGAAAACAATGTAGAATAATATATATATAATTAATTTATGAAGTTTTTTAATAAATTAAAAAGTACAACATATAACATAATAATTAATAGAGAATATTTTCCTTCATAAAAGATTAAATTGTAATAATAGTTGTAATTAGTTTCATGTATGTGATTAAAACTAGATGTTATTAGAAAGAACAATTTCATAGGGGTAGCTTCAATAATGATCACAAGGAATATTGACATTCTTGGAGATCATATTTAGGGTGAAACTATCTTTTTTATTTTATTGTAAGACTTAAAATTATTTTTGATTGGTTTTTTTATTCTATTGTAAGATTTAAAATTATTTTTGATTGGCTAAAAGCTCGTTTTCTTTCAACATAAGGAAATATGTTAAGGCCCAAAGACATCTCTCCTGAGTGCTCCATTAAAAACTACCAATGAGTCATTTTAGATGACTTGATTTTCCTTTAATAATAGTTATGAGTCAAGCTATCTTTATTGCCCATTAACAATTGAATTATGATAGATTTTGCCACCCTTAAAAAAAGAAAACACCTCATATAAAATTATTTAATAATAAATTGATAAAATCTATGCTTTTCATTTTTGAGATAGGTGTAAAGTTTAACTCTCAAGAATGCTTATCTCAATTCAAATATTTAAATAAATGATATGGACAAACATAATTTTTAAATAAATATTTAAAAGGTCGGAAACATGGTATGAATAAATTATAATAATAATAAAAAATCAATTAATTTAAATAATAATTTCCCAACCATAATAAAAATTTAAAATTATATTTTAATTTTAATTAATTATTTTTTTAAATATTAATTAGTAAAATTAATTATGAACTTCCCACGTATTAAACGACACTGCATATGGGAAATAAAAAAGCAAAAAGCCAAAGATGAGGTGGCACGGGTGGAAATCGTCGATTCAACTGTCCAGATTTCGTCACTGTGGTTGCATTTTTGGGACATTTTTCCAAAATATTTTGCCCCACAAATCTTAAAACATCTCCACTACGTAAATTAAAAAAAATAAAAAAATTTGCAAATTTAAACGAACGTTTGTCATTCACTTATTATTATTATTTTTCCTGCTTCAATACAATACAACTGGCAGCATTTATACTTAAAAAATATTATTATTATTAATTTATTATTATTATTAATCTCTGCCAAAGCACGAATAAAATATAACAATTTATTTTGAGTCAAACTATATTGACTTTGTAATTATTACACCGAAAGGTATACACCTATTGATAATGGGCAGATTTAATAGGGGTTTAGCCTTTAATAAGTTTTCTATGGATAGGATTAAATATGGCTGGAATATTCTTAGTAGTCACACAAAATATATGGCTATGATTTCAATCATTAACTTCCTAACTATTATAAAGACATCAGTTTATGTGTTTACTTTTTTACATTTACCTAATCATATTTAAAAATTACTTTGATCGCTAACTGATTGCCACTTAAGTGATTAACAAATATTAAAATATTAACACCAGATAAATAATAAAGCCCAACAGTTTATTTGTTAATAGATAACAAAATTTAATATATTCTTTTAAAGATTCATTTCATCTTTCTGCTTTCACCAACAGCTATTTTGCTGCTGTACTAGTTATGCCAAAGGCATATTGAACTTCCGTTTCAACACTGTGGCTGTGAGCGATGCCATCTCCATGAGCTACAACTTGCAGTCCAGGGACCTTATTGCTGATAGCATTGAGACCGTCATGGGCACACAATGGTACGATGCCAATGTCTCCCTACCATGGTAGCATCCTTACTCTCTCAATGCCAAAAACCTAAGAGTAAGGATGCTACCATGGTAGTGAGACATTGGCATCGTACCATTGTGTGCCCATGACGGTCTCAATGCTATCAACAATAAGGTCCCTGGACTGCAAGTTGTAGCCTTGGTGCTCATGGAGATGGCATCGCTCACACCCACAGTGTTGAAACGGAAGCCCACCATGCCTGCTTCTGTAACACCCTCCTTGACGGCCTCCGCCAGCTGGAGCAAATTCATATTGCATGTATTCCCCTCATACCAAACGGAAGATATACCCACCTGGGGCTTGCTCATGTCTTCCTCGGACAGCCCCACACTATAGAGGACAGCCTGCGATCCTCCCATGCGACGTGGGCTGGGTGACTCTGCTGTATTTTTTCAGCTTGCGACTCGCACCCGCGTCCTCCACAGTGGCCGAAGGCGCCTCCGGCTGAGCAACAGATGAAGAGGAAGAAGAAGCAACACAGATGAAACTGCGTTGGCGGTTTCATGTAGTTCTATTAGGACTGGGACTCAGTATGGCGAGGAGTACATCTCGTTGGCCATAATAATGCAGAGGGGATCTCAAATCAACTACGCTTCCGATGGAGGATGTATGCACGACTCTTTTATCTGCTGAAAGATTTGAGAAGTTTGAAGGTAAGTTGAAATGGATCAGAGATGGGAAAGAGCGAAATGTAACAAGGTTTTTTTTTTTTTTTTTCTTTTTTCTGAGATTGAATGGGTTTAGGCCGCCAGCGATTTGCCAAAGGATTTATGGCAGACCTCCTCCGACAGAACTACATGAACTCTATCCTCACCAGCCTTGCCTCGTGCCCACTGTACATTATTATTGCTATGAACATTATCTTCTTCTTTACAAAGAAAACAAAACTCTAAACAAATAACAATAACAAATACCCTCGAGSAATCAAAAAAATCAAAATGAAATCTAAAATGGTGGGTCTTTTGAGGAGAGCTCRATTTCATTTTATGTTATTTGATTTTTTAGTTTGRAAATGAAGATTCAATTGCATTCATTCATCAATTCCGTGTTTTATTGATATATTATGAGAATTTGGTGGTGGTGGTAATCTATAATTGGCATAAAAATTAGGTTTGTTTGGTGTTTTTATCCAGGTATTTGCTGTCCAGCAGAGAAAGATGGGTCTTTCAAGGTTCCCAGACGCGTTTGAAGGAGGAGTGATACCAGTTTTGATTATTCGCACAGCTTTGTCTATAGCCATGGTGAGGGACATTCTCATCTCTCTTCTCCGAAAAATGGGTCTCAAATTGATTACAGAGCAACCAGAATTGGCCCAATCACCTAGGTCGTTTGCATATGCTGAAGAAGAAGCTGTTGAATTGGGCTCTGGGCTTTTGCAGCTTGCCATGACCACTGAAGAAATTGGAGACATGCTTCATGTTTCACTCTTTCAAGTGTCTTCGTCCTCGTCATCTCGTTCTTGTTCTGATGGTGATTGTTCTTGTTCTTATTCTGATGGCGATGATGTTAGTGAGTGTGTGGTATGCTTAAGGAAATTTCATGGAGAGGAGATTTGAACTCTGCGCTGTGGTCATGTGTTTCATAAGATTTGTGTGGACAAATGGATTCTAGATTATGAGAATATGACATGTCCTCTTTGCAGAGTTTGCCTTGTTTTTCCTATATGCAGAGTTTGCCTTGTTTTTCCTATAGAGGATGAGTTGAGAAGATCAAGGGAACTGGTAATACGGTTTTAATCCTAGCACTAAGAATCAAGGTGCTTAATGTGGTTGTAAATATTACGCGTAGACTAAGCATTCTAAAACTTTTTGGCATTCTTTTTCTTGCTGTTATGATGGTGATGGTGTTACTGAGTGTGTGGGTTGCTTAACGAAATTTCATGGAGGAGAGGAGATTCGGAGTCTGCCCAGTGGTAACGTGTTCCATAAGATTTGTGTGGACAAATGGATTTTGGATTATGATAACATAACTTGCCTTTATTTTCCTATATAGAATGAGTTGAGGAAATCTTGGGAACTGGTAATGTGGTTTTAATCCGGCACCAAGAAGCAGGGTGCTTAATGTAGTTGTAAATATTAGGCATAGCCTTGGAATTTTATTACTGTGGCATTCATGTACAGTACAGTAGGGAAAATGAGTTCGTGTATGTATGTGAGTAAACCCAATTCAGTATGTACAGTAGGGAAAATGAGTTTCAGTATGTATGTGAGTAAACCCCATTCATTATGCAAATGAGTTTGCGTATGTGTTTGAGTAAACCCAATTCAATATGTAGATTGTTGGTCTCGCACACTAGGCATTTCTTTGGGTTTTCTCTAAATCTTTTTGGACTTCGAGTATATGTACCCCACTCTCATGTCTGTGCATCTATGTACAATCATGTAAATCAACATGTCAATTTTTGGACTTTGAGTATATGTACCCCGCTGTCATGTTTGTATAATTTTTCTTTGGTTTTTTATGGGGAAGTATTTTACATGAGACACTTATACCATTTGCATTTTCCTTTCATGGGCTTTAAAAACTGGTCTTTCTAATGCATAGTTGTCTCTTTTTAAACAGGTGGGAGAAAAGAAATGAAGAAGTTAATTCCCATCTTTGACTTTAAACTCACTAGAGAAGGTATTAGTAATATTTTACCTCTTTTTGAAATGGATAGTTGTCTTTATTTTAAATAGTTATTTAAGAAAATAACTAACAATATTGGTTTCAATCTTCAACTTCCAACTTGATTGGTTAACCCATACACTACTCTTTTACCTCTTTTCAAATGCACAACTCTCTCTTCTTTTAAGTAGGTTCAATAAATGAAATAAAAAAGTTGATTCCAATCTTAGACTTTAAGTAGGTTCAATAAATGAAATAAAAAAGTTGATTCCAATCTTAGACTTTAAATTGGAGTAGTTGAGGCATACTCTATAATCATTTACTCCTTAAACTTGTTACTCAAGCTTATTCTATAATCTTTTACCTATGTTTAAATGCTTAATTGTCTTGTTATTTTAAATATGTTTAATAAAAGTTGATTCGAATATTTAACCTTAAACTCGAGCACCTAAGACATATTGTGTAATCTTTTACCTCTTTTTTTTTTAATAGATTAGAGAAAAAAAAGGAAACAATGTATTCCCCTTAAACTTGAATAGCTAATATACAATCTGTAATCTTTGTATCACTTCACATAGTCTTTGTAACACTTCCAAGTGAGCATGTTAAAGAACAAGTTGAAAACTTGAATAGATAAGATACAATCTGTAATCTTTGTATCACTTCACATAGTCTTTGTAACTCTTCCAAATGATCATGTTAAAGAACAGGTTGAGAACCCCAGATCCAGCTTGAATGGATACCACCATCTTGATACATTTCTCATAGAAATCAGGCGTAGACGTAGAAATGTTAGTTGCAACGACCACCAATCTATTTACTGGAATTTGACAGGTGTTTCGGGGGTTCTTAGCTACTTGAAAACCCTCTCTTTGTTGAAATTGGTAAATTGTTGTGTTGACTAAGAAAATTGATATCGGGATTTGGAATTTCATGCTTTGTACTTTTCTTGCTATACTTGCTATAGCTAAACCTGCAAGTGTTATGCTTCATCCACATACATATAATTATCACATACAGATAATTGTTAAATCGATAAGCCAAAAAACCTTAGACATGCCCAAAATTTTCAATTTATGATAGAAATTCCTTGATCCATATCCAAAATTTATTGTCATCCTCATCTTCATCTCCCTTTTTATTTTTTTCCTGTGAAACAAACTGTTGTATTCCTACTGTAATCTTTGTTGTTGCAACAAATGTTTCTCTTGGATTTTCGTTAATCTTTCTTTAGCATGCATGAGATAATAAAGAAACACGACAATCCCTTCTCGTTTCCTATCCAAATTCCTGCCTTGCTCAATTCAGTGGGCATAGAACTTAAAAGAAACGTTCGAGATGCATGTTCTTGGCCTAATGGATAACCATCCTTGGGACTCGAACCCGCAACATTGCTCCCACTACAAGCAACAATGTCAATGCTGCTATCATCCCCTTGAAAACCAATGGGAACCTCCTGTTGTTGCCTGTTATCCCAAAGCAGATGTTGAATTGAAGCAGTAAGATAAGGAATACCCATATCAGAAGAATTATACTAAGGCACGAATGGATTCACAGAAATCGAACACACACCTACTGTGGCTGAAACATGCGGTCGTACATCACTGGTTTGTAAGAGCAACACATTTTTTCAGAACAAAAACATATTATAATACTAAGAGATACTTTATTCCATATATGGGGTTTTAGCCATGTCATGCTAAGATGTTGGAGGAAACATTTAAAAAGTATCTGTAGGAGATGGACGACACCTAGAGGAGTGACCTTTCACAATAGCAACATATGGCAGTCAATGCATTATTGTTTCTGCAATGCACGTGGAACAAGAGTGCCATGCTCGGTGTAACAATTTTTGTGCATGAAAGTCACGTGCCATGAAGATAATTTAAAGTTGTTTATTTGAAGCACTTTTGTTTATAGAAACTATGGGAAAGGTGTTTAGATTAGTTGAAACATGTTTAGATTGGTTTTTTTCATAGAGAGAAGTTATTCAAACTAATCAAAGAACTCGAATGACCATATTAACCAATGTAACCATTTCTAAAATACTAGATCAACCCCTTTCCAGAGGGAGTAAAACCTGTAGGATAATGGAAACTAATAATGGTCGAGATTTTAGAATGTGTTGATGATAGACAATGTTGGTTATGTTTATGAAATTAGCAGTTATAATTACTCTCAAAACATTTAAACTAAGTTAGATTAATTAAGGAACACAATTTTCTTTTCGGTTAGTTTTTTCGAGGAGGTTAATCCATTTGATTTAGAGACTGTATACATTGATTATGGATAGTTTTCCTAGAGGAGGTCAATCCATTCCATTCAGAGATTATATACAATGGCTATGGACATGGCCAACTATTGTAGTTGTATTACATTACATAACTTCACTTATTATCTATATTTTGACATGAAACATCAAACATATTAAGTGAAAAGATGGAATTATTGATTTTGTTTTCTCTCGAGTGATCACTTCATTCCATTCAGAGATTTCAATACATAGACTATGGACATAGACCAACTACTTTATTCATTATAGTTGTACTACAATACATAATTGTACTTCACATATTATCTTGATTTTGGAATGAAACATCTAATGTATAATGTGAAAAGTAAAAATTAAGGATATGGATTAATGCCCAAAGAGTAAGGCAATAATGCATAAAGTAATAGAGGCAAAGGATGTTCATGAATGTAGATTTTCCATTGTGGGAAACACATTTGTTTAGTGTTCATAATTTGTGTGAAGGGACACCAATATATAGAGTGGAGTTGGGTAGTGTATTACCTAATCAATGATATTGTTGATGAATGATTTATAATGAATAAGATTAAGTGTAAGACATAAATTTCATGATGCCTTTGCACAAATGGTTTAGAACTATAATGAAAATAAGAATGATGAAAATGGATTGAAAGGAAAATTAAAATGTTGAAATTTTGGTTGTTTCAACTTTACTTCTCACCATTCAAAAGAATCCTTGCAAGCTCAACATAACATGTTACATGCCCTTGAAACCTTTCTCACGCATGTGACTGAACTTTTGTTCATTGGTACGGAGGAATACCTAGGAATACTTGAGTAACTAGACAACGAAAGGTAAGAACAAACTATGAGTGTAGATGAACAAGTAAATGGGTGGAAAGAGGACATGTGGTAAGTCAACATTATAACCAGGTCAATGGGAAGACTGAAATCATAAATGAGTAATCTTTCACTATTTTAATCTCCCATTCACCATTCCGTAAAAAAAATTATTCCAGATATTTTATGTTTTGTTGACTTTGTTATACAAAACACAATTTAATAATTTAAATATTAATAAGATAGAGTATAATTACAAATTTTAATTTTAATATTTAAAATTATATATAATTTATTTTTTATTTTGTATAATTTAATATTTAATAAATTCATATATTATGTTAATATTTATTTATTTAATAAATTTATTTAATAAATTTATTTAAAATATAGTTGTATTGTTTTGTTTTTCTAAAATATTTTTCAAATTGTAACATACCATTCCGTAGTCATAGACCAACAATCTTCCTAATTAAAAATAGTAGTGTTATACCAATCATTATCCTGAGTATGACAAATCATTTTTCCAGGATAAAAAGTCATAACAACACCCAAGAAACATAACCCAAATAAGCATAATTTCCCCAAATTGTGTGTGCTTTGTTAATGATGTTTCCATATCCTTTTAAAGAGGAACAACATTATAGAGAAATGTTTTTAATAATATTTTGGACATGATGTATATTTTTCAAAATTCATTGTTTTAAATTTTTAATAAAAAAATATTTTATTTAAAATATATATATATTATTAATGTATGTTTGTTTTAAATTTTTGGAAAAAGATGATTTAAAAAATAAATATTATTATTAATTTGTATTTATTTGTATAATTATTTTTTAAAATTAATTGTTTTAAATATTTATTAAGAATTGATTTTTTAATAATTTTAAAAATATCATTATTAACATGTATATGTATATGTATATGTATTTGTTTTTGGTGAAAATGAAGTATTGTAGACAAGGAATTCAGCCACAAAAAATCATAATTTTTATAGTGAAATATTAAAATTTAAAGTGATGGTGAGTTTCATATTACAAATGAATTTGTTAGCGACTATATTCATTAAAATAACCATTTCAACACTTTAAATTTAAAATTTGAAAATTTTCACAAAATTAAATAGAATAAAAAGACATTCCAAAAGCTAGTTTCATTTGCTACATACAAAATTAGACTTAACGTATAGTCTAAGTATTATCATTTCTCTATTAATATTTAATTTGTTCAAGTGTCAAATTATGCTTTTGTGGATTACACATTTGTGCAAGGGAGTCTTTTAATGTAAAGGATGGCTAGGAGATGAAATGATTTCATGATTTTAGCATGTCTTTCCAAAGGGGAGGATTTCATAGCTTTCAAACATATTCACAAGCCTTTTATAGTAGGATTTCATAGCTCTCAAGCATATTCACAAGGGATGTCTTTTATATTAGATGGGCTCCCAATGTAGTTTTTTATTGCCTATGGAGCTAAGGATGAATGATTACTTAGTAGAAATGATGATTTTATAGTTCTAACATGTTTTTAAAAAAAGGTGATTTCATAGATGTGTTGCCTCTTTACAAAGTGAGTAGTTTATTGTAAATAAGGTTAAGGATGGAGCATTATTATAAATGGGATTAATACGAAGGGTTAATGTTTCCATATTGTACCAAGAATATAGAGATATTTAACTAAAATAATTATTTTCTCACTTTGATACATCATTCTAAACGACATTTATTTTGAACATGACCACAAGTAAAATTAAATTTCACTAAAAGAAGTAGGGAATTACACCCTAAATGAAAAGAGTAACAAACAAAATATTCTTAATAATTTATCATCTATTATTATTATTATTATGAATATAACTACTATTAAATAATATTTTTATATTTCATTCAATTCAAAATGATTTTTATTTTTATTTTTTATTTTTGTGAAATTTGAACTTTTTTAATGCTACCACTCTAAAGTTTATTCTTTGATTTTGTTTTCTTAATAAATTATTATGAAGAATAGTTATTATATATAGATTCATTTATAAAAATAACATTCAATTAGACTTTATTACACAACAATTTCAAGTTAAATTCAAATTAAATTCAAGTCATATTCAACTTTATAAGTATTTATATTAATTAAATTTGGTCTTTCTAAATGTGAACTATCATCACTATTATATTAATAATTAATATCATAATATACACTTAATTATAAGTATATATAACTATTACAATTATTAAAATAACTTTATTTATTTAGATTAGTCATATAATTAGTATATTATTTATTATTAAAAATTGTATCCACTACAAGATACAAAACCAAAACACATTATTTATTATTTTTGTGTTTAAAATACAATCATAACTTAAAGATCATTCATTTAATTATAAAATTTATCTTAGAATATATATATATATATATATATATCAAGTTCTTGCTTCTATAAGGACAAACTTTTCACCAATTCAAAAGTTATTGTAAGAGGTCATCATCAAAATAGTGAACCAACTTCAAATAAGATCATTTTAATTTCAATATCTTTATGATTCCAATTGACAATATTAATATGTCAAATCTCACTAGGTTGATTGGTTTAGAAGGGTTTTGTTTGTAGGGCAACCCAAGGTTTGTAGTTGGGAGAGACACCCGAGAAATCTAGCTAGCTATGGGTTGGTGCATCGTAGGTGATTTTGACGACTTAGATGCCCCCAAGATTTCTTAGCAAATTACTTCGACATTCTCATTCCCCCGCTTAAGCGATATGCTAGTATAATTATATTAAATTTTTTGGCAGGGAATAGAATATAGTGATCCATTTTGGGTCAAAATATATTGACTTTTGTAATTATATAATTATATTAAAATTTTAATATAATGTTTTCAAAAGTTTCATAATATTCATGTATTAAATTAAATATTTTGAAAAATAAAAGATATTTTTTAATATTTAATTAAATTAAATATTTTGAAAAATAAAAAATATTTTTTAATATTTAATATTCAAAAATTCTATTTTGTGATTCGTTGAAAACAATTATTTTTAATATTTAATATTCAAAAATTATATTTCGTGATTGATTGAAAACGATGAAGTGACAATTTATCCCTACCTGGATGTGAAATTGTCAAAACAAAATTTTATTAAATTTTATTTTTATTTTTAAAAATTTTAAGAATGGTCATCTATTTTTAGGAATGGCCAACTGTCATGTTATGTTTTTAGGGATCGCCAACTGTCATGTTATGGGATTATTTGTCCTGGGCAAATCTGTTTTGATGGGATCCTTTGTCCTGCACATATCTCCTCCATCTTGTGCAGGCAAATCTCCTTTGGGTAGATCTCCTTTGTTTAATGTGTAGATTTAATGTGTATTGAATTTATGATGAGTTTAATGTGTAGATTAATTTTGTTTAATGTTTTGTTTAATGTGTATTGAATTTATGATAGATGGTTTTGTTTAATGTGTATTGAATTTATGATGGGTAGTTGGACGTCAAATCCAAAAAATCTCCACCATTAAAGTTTCTGGCAGAGCCAAATTCCACAATCTTTAAAGTTTCCTACATAGCCAAATTTCACAGTCTTTAAAGACTTAAAAGACACATCTTTAAGTTGGAGTATTTTATCATTACAAACAAAATTGTAAAAAAGATTTGTGTGCACGGATGCAGTGAGTAAAGCTTCAAATTTTCCTCGGACGAGTAGCCATGAGGCCATCTTCGCAATGCTTCAAACTTGTTGAAGGGATCTCCGCAGAAATGGAAATTGAACATCTTCTTCGGATGCTTCTTCCTCTAATCAAGTGAATTTACATTCTCATTGCTCAAATTGGAGTATTTTAGGACATTTACTTGGACTTTGGCCGCTTGAGAGTCACTTACACTTGCATTTCCATTTACAATTTATTTGAAGCCCTTCTTCGTCTTTTTCTTTTTTTTCGCTTCTCTTCTTCGCCTTTTGCTAATTCTGCTTCGCTTCTTGCTAATTTTTTTCTTGGAATTGGATTAATCCAAAGCTATGATATCTTTGGCTTCTGACCTCCTTTCTTTTTTTGGAATTGGATTCATCCAAATCTATGATATCTTTGGCTTCCGACCTCCTTCCCTCGGCCCTGGCCTTGACAGTCGTGGCATCTTTGGTCATGCTACTGACTGCGACCAAGTAAAAAGAGCCCAAGTCCTCATTTTTCCAGAATATCACAACAATTTTCTTCCAAAATGCAAATGCAACTCAAAGAACACATAAATTTTCTCAAAGGACACAAATTTTTTCCTTGCTCAGGCTATGGAAGCGTTTCATTGAAGTTCGTAGAGACAAAACCCCAAAAGCATAGATAAATTTTGCAAAAAGAAATTCAACCGCAGAGGAGACTAAATGTTGAATCTCGGAAGCCCGTTTAACCACTCCCACCCCGCTATGTGACAGTCTGCTTTACGATTTCTTTCTTTGTCTCTGCATTTTTTTCACCATCGAAAACTATTTTTTCTTGGTGGTAAGTGAATGAGCCCATCCAGGTGTCACAGACATTACAACATAAAGCAACTTGATTACCAGAATTTGTTTGACACCAGTAGAGATCATATTACTACGAATGTTGGCGATAAAGTTTTATTAAAACACCATGTACTAAAGACATCAGAAAAATTTGTTGGATTTACATTAATTTGATGGACTTATAGCAGAAGAGAAGGAAGAAAGTGGTTGTACCAGTGACAATTGTCGTAAGATTGGAAGCATCAATTCCTTCAGTAAATTCTTTAGCAATGGGGGCCAATCCAAACCCACTTGGACCAAGCCTTTCTGTTACCAAAGAAATAAGTCTCATCATTTAATTAAAGACCGACAAAGAACAACAATAATTTCATTGTATAACTGTAAAGAGATTTGATAAACTTACATATGGCCTAAATGTTGAATATTCCAGAAAACATTCATAACACCAACCAATTTTATTGCATAGGATTCTCAAGGTCTGCTACAACATCATCTATTCCATCTACAACTCATTTCTCAAAATAATGTTCAAAATGACATTGGGGCAGGTTGATTCCGAATAATGGCTCTTCCAGGCAAGTCTATAGGACCTTTTATGGGCTACAGGACCTTTTATGTGCCTCGCACCTACCTTCTCCATGCTCTCTCTTGTACAAGATGGAATCTAGCAATTGCGCTCTTTTTCAAGCGGTAAACATGCGAGGCCAACCCGTGGCAATTACCGGGTGAAAGAGAACGAAATGGCATAGTGCATGGTGTTAAAAAAGAATGAATGATAGATGGCATTATCCACGTTTTGTGGGACAATTTCCATCTCATGCAGCGACCAACGAGTCCCTTCTTTTTTTGTTGTTTTTTTATTATTTTGGCAGGAAGGCATAATTCTTATACACGTTTATATTTTTTCTGCTTGTTTTTTCTTATATGTTTCTTATATGTCAATTCGAAGAAGAAAATGATTTTGTAGCACAGATTCCCCATGACCTCAAGCTCATATTCCTTCAGCCTAAGAGGGAATTTCCCACGGTATTTACGCTGGCTCTCAACCCAGGCTTGGGAATTTTCCATGGAATTTACGTTGGCTCTCAGTCCAAGTTTAATGCAAGGCAGGTTGTTTGAGCTATAATTNTCAAGCTCATATTCCTTCAGCCTAAGAGGGAATTTCCCACGGTATTTACGCTGGCTCTCAACCCAGGCTTGGGAATTTTCCATGGAATTTACGTTGGCTCTCAGTCCAAGTTTAATGCAAGGCAGGTTGTTTGAGCTATAATTCTATTTATGTATTTGGTGTGTGACCATAAGTCCAGTGTTCTTTGCTCTTGGTCTTTAAAGAATCCATCGTATCAATTATATAGATCACAAAATCTATGGTTATGTTGATTAATTGAGTCAATTATTTCTATATGTATTATTACCATCACTCCTTCAATGGATGATTTTTGCACCCTTAAAATATAACACATTCAATGTTATTGGTACGAAGAGTAAATACATTAATAATGAGTAGCTGGGAAATACAAGTAAATGGCAATCCTTATTGTTAGTTGTTACTTCAATAAACAATTGCTTAGTCTTGGTGTATTATAGGAGAGTGTGAGACCTGTGATCTCAAGGTTGCGAGTTGGTCCTACATTTTTCATATTAAAAAATTAGTGGTTGCAATATTAAGAACTCATTGGCTTTTATTCATAAATGTAATTTTACATTTACATTTAGTGAGATACAATACATTTATTAAATACATACATCTCACTTTTATTGAAATATAAATAGATATTACATTTAATTTCTTTAATTCTCACAAGTTACACTTTCATAATATAATTATGTGTAGAAATAAATAATTAATGTTATATGTTATTGCAA
>ML783442.1:31629-52887 GCA_009831015.1 Picea engelmannii | reverse complement strand
TTTTGAGCATTTCACATTTACATAAATATACTCAGCTGATTAGTGTTATTATTAGTCAAGATACTTGTAAATATTATTTCATTTTTTTGTAGGTAGGCATTATTATTTCATTTTAATTTGCAAGTTACCTTAGATAAATACTTTCATATTTGTGATTAATATAAATTGTTATCTTAATTACATACTCAATTTAAAATTGAAATAATCATTAGATTGGTAAGAAGTATTGACATATTATTAACTTAAGTTAATTATTTAATTTTTTTTAAGAGGTAAGAATTTGGGGAAATTAGGAGTACTTCCCTATTTCGTGGATGGTAAATAATTTATGGGAAACCCTCAAGTATTTTTATACTTTGTGGATGGAAAAGAATTCAAGGAAACCAACAAATACTTCTCTACTTAGTAGATGGTAAATGGAGTAAACTATAAACTCTAATTAGTATTACAATATAATGGAGGTTATAATCTGTGGTTAGTATTACAATCCTTCCAAGTTAAATATTACAAAACTACTACTTATTTATTCAATTTTATTAGTTACTTATATCTTTGGATACAATTTGACCACTACAACCATTAAGTTATATGAAATTTTAAATACACATTCAATTTTGACTGAATCTATTTCATCTTGCAATATACGAAGAATTTCATCTTGCAATATACGAAGAGCGTAGATCATTAATGTTTTATGCCATTGGAAATAGAATAAAAATTATGTTATCATATTCTTTAAATTTTTTATATTTTGAAAAAGTTAATTTAAAATTAAACTTTTATAATTAAAAATAAAATTTTAATTTGTTTTTTAATAAGTTTATTACATCTTTAATATTTTACAATTTATTATATTTATACACATTTAATATTTTTCAATTTATTATATTTACATTTATTTTATATTTATTATATTTACATTGTAATATTTATTTTAAAATTTAAAATTAAAAGTTTTTATTATAAATATTTTTTTATTTTTTTATATTATTATTTTTGTTTTTATTTTTAATTTTAAATTGTGATGAATGTTAATAGAGATCACCATTAACTAATTAATTTTAGTTTTTTTTATTCAACTATGTTATGGTTTATTTAATATTAAATAATTAATTTAATATGTTTTGTGATTTATTTAATATTAAATAATAAATTTAATACATTAAATTAAAGTAGTATATTAATTTAATATTTCTAATTTAAATTAAATTTCTTTCCATCGATATAAACTTTAAAAAACTTTATATCTTTTATTTTTTACTTTGAAAATTTAAATTTTTATTGACCATTTAAAAAATCTCTAAATAATTCATGAACTATTTATTTTTATAAATAATTTTTTTTTCATGTAAATATTAATTAATCCAAATAATAACAATCCAAACTAAATAAAGTAAAAACCAACCATTAAATAAGGTATATCTCCATCAAATAATAATTATTTCCAATTTAGAAGAGAATAGGATGGTGATAAACCTAGAATAGAGTCAACTCATGTATAAAACCATTCTCAATAGGAAACCAATCACTTCTAAATTCTTGTAAATAAATAATATCTTACCCACTGAGCATGGTTCTAATTGGTTCTAACTTAGGAGACTATATGTAATTTCAACTTAACAAAATTGATTTCACTCTAATAAAATATTATTGAAAATTACTCTAAGAAAAATAATTATCAGAGTATATATTTAAAAATTGGCATCACTCTAGCAACATAACTTTTAGGTCTGCACACTATGTTAATTTCCATAAAAATTTGACAATGTTTCATAAATTATTAGTTAAAAATAACGTTATTGGTTCAATTATTTAAATTATTTATGACAATATATTATCATCCTGACAAATATTTTGGGTAAGTAAAATTAATTATAATTTAGTGGGTAATTAGAATATATATATATATATATATATATATATATATATATATATATATATATATATATATATATATATATATATATATATATATATATATATATGTCAAGCCATACCAAATTGGTTTTGTGGAACGATTTGATTGGTAAAGTCTACAGAAGTATACATACCCTACCCTCCTCTGGATTTGAACTTGTGACCTCTTAAGAGGAAACACATGTTCTTAACCATTAGGTCGACAATATATTATCATCCTAACAAATATTTTGGATAAGTAAAATTAATTGTAATTTAGTGGATAATTAGAATATATATATATATATATATATATATATATAAGGTTATGGCCAAGCCAGAGATTAAATTGGTGTAGGAGACCTCAATTATAATTTAGTTAGATTTTTTGGAGTTTTTAAGAATATATTTTCAAAAAATGTTGAAACTCTAGAATTGAGTGATTATGCATAATTCTAGTGTCTTAATGGTTTTGTGCAGAATCCTTTTATGCATTTAAAAATGCAATTTAAACAACAAAAAATGGTGATTTCACCAAGATTTGTTTTGCCTTATTAGAGTAAAAAAAATTCAAAAAGTCTAATGTTTAGACAATGCCACAATTTAGTGGTTAATTGGTAGTGAAGACAATGATAAGTGGTTGTGAGCATAAATCAGATCTATCAAATATCAAGAGAGAACCTCGCTACTCTTATATTGCTTACAAAAAATATTTTTGTTAGATCACCATAGTTTTGATGACTTAGCACGTTAGGAAGGTATATTTTTAAATTGGGATTTAATATGAGTATAGGCAAGACAATCCAAGAGAAAATGTTTTTCATCTTCTACCCACTTAGTGTTACAAATGTGATAGATACTCTAGTCCCATGAAGTTTTGGGAGTTGTCCAACTCTAAGAGTTTGTTCTTATTTTAACAATGTTGATTTTCTTCTTTACAATTTTTTTCTTCTTTTAAATTATTGTTAACCACTTCTTTGTATTATCTTAATTAAGATATCCCCATCTAAATGATTGAATAAAAAAATGATTTTATATCCAAATTTTTAATACTAGGGAGATTTTGAGATGTAGTAGACATTTTTATGGAACAAATCATAACAATTATAAATTTAAAATAGATCATAATTATAAATTAATTTACAAAATATAATATTGAAATTATTAATAATATTAATTTATAATTAAAAAATTATTATCATATTAACTAAAAAATTAAATTTTAAAATTAATATTTTTTTTGGTAACTAGGGGAATCGATAACAATGACAATATCGTACTCATGTGACACAGGGTTGAATCTTGTCAACTGCCTTATAACCCCTAGGGAGAAACGCACAACCTACAAGCACGCCCGTCGAGTAAATGGGGGTGATAATCGACCTTGAGACCCCTTTTTACATATTTCCTTCCATTTACACGACACTTGCCAATCGATCTACACCCCTGCGAGCTAATTAATTTTTTTTTAACAACCATTATAATTTATATTATTTCAATATTCTAATTAATAATTTTATTATTTCAATTACTTTACAAAATACATTATTCTTACCAAATTACTTTAGAAAAGACCTTGTTCTTACCAATGTTAGTGATTCCATGAACCTTATAGAAACACCTTATTCTTAACAATATAATTACTTTAGAAAATACCTTATTCTTACCAAATTACTTTATTCTTACCAAATTACTTTAGAAAAGACCTTGTTCTTACCAATGTTAGTGATTCCATAAAACTTATAAAAACACCTTGTTCTCAACAATGTGAGTGATTCCATGAACCTTATAGAAACACCTTTATTCAACAAATCTAGGGGGCCTAAGATGGAGGGTTATAGTGATATTCTAGAGTTATAGTGATACTCTTATCTTGTAATCATACTCTATCTCAACATTGTACATTCTATCTCTTAGAGTTGGAAGTGATGAGAGAAAAGGATTTGTCTTGGAGTTTTCGGAGTGGAATTACGAGTAATTAATTTGAAAAAAATATATGTGAAAAACAATTTAGATAAATAACACTTATACAATTAGGCCCTTCCCATCTTAAAGGCATGTGAAGTTCCTTATCTTCAAGGCATGTAAGGAGGAAGTAGGGGAGGGAGAAAGTAGTTGTGCACAACCTACTAATAAAGGCATGTAAAGTTCCCTATCTTCAAGGCATGTAGGGAGGAATTAGGGGAGAGAAAAAGAAGGGAGGAACTAGGGGAGAGAAAAAGAAGTTTTGCACAACCTAATGATAACGATAGTGTCAAATAAAGTGTAATAAAATGTCATTTAAATATTTAATTTTTTTAAAAATGGCATGAGGAATTAGGGGAGGGAGAAAGTAATTGTGCATATCTTAATAATAGTGATAGTGTCAAATAAAGTGTAACAAAATGTCATTTAAATATTTAAAATTTTGAAAAATGAAAGTAAGTTTTTAAAATTTTTTATTTATGAGGAATTTTTTTTATGATATTTAAAATTTTTATTTTAGAAATAAAAATAATTCAAAATGATATATTTATATATAAAGAGATAGAAATAGATAGAAAAGTAATGTTTGATTGATTAATAACTAGATATTTTATTAAATTATTAAGTCAATTTAATGATCCTATTTTATTAGAATATATATAGTGATGTTCTTATGAAAATAATAGTGTTTTATGATGTTGTCATTTTCATATTTATATAAGAAAAAATAATAAAAAGAAAAGGAAAATAATTGCAATTAATTTACAATTATTTTAATAAAATTAAACAAGAGAACATTCAAATTAATAGAGAATTATCTCATGGTGAATTGGTAAATAAATTTCTCTTTATTATGAAAGGTGTAAGATTCAAATCTCTTCCCTTTATTTTAAAGTAGATTTCTATTTCGGATAGAGTAAAGTCAAGATTCATTGTAAAAAAAACATACATCGTCACTTTTTTTTGTTTTCTATTCACTTTATATTTATATTAAAAATATAAATTGTTCATTACAAAATGTCATCAACTAAGAAGACAAACTCACCACTTACATTGTTGCTTCCTACTTTGTTATATGAAAGGACAAACTCTAGGCCTTCTTGTAGTGCAACATCATTTTATTTTCATTGTTTCTTAGAATTTTTAAAGATTGTTTTTATTTTGTGATTATTATTATGTAATGTTAGATGCTATCTTATACAATGACATATTTTTACATTAATATTTTGTTCCACTTGAATACTTATCATCTTTTTATATTTTTTTTTTATCACTAACCAATATTAATATAAAGAAAATTTTATGCAACAATTTGCATAAAAATGTATTCAAAGTGAAGAATCAATGATCCATTACAATTTTAACTTATACCCGTTTTTAACTTATGATGTCCCATTACAATTTTAACTTATACCCACTCTTTAAATTATGATGTAACAAACATTCATGTAGGATACTCCACTCTTTACTTTATGATGTCCCATTACAATTTTAACTTATACCCACTCTTTAAATTATGATGTAACAAACATTCTTGTAAGATACTTTGCTCTTTAACTTATGATGTCCCATTACAATTTTAACTTATACCCACTCTTTAAATTATGATGTAACAAACATTCTTGTAGGATACTCCATTGTAGCGCTAATGGTTTGTCACCCATTTAAAGGTGCATGCCTTAGAGTGTCTGAGATGAAATAGTGCATCTTAGCAAGAAATCCCACTTCGAATTTTATGTTGAAGCCCAATATTGATATGGTAGGATAGATCCTAAGGCCCATTAATATGGATGGATTATTAAGGCGGTAATTTTAATTTACACATTTTTTTTTCCACGGGAAAGTTTCTCGTTTATATTCATCAGTATATAAACATTTTACATAGCAGCCATTACAAAATCCATCCCGAAGACTCAGTAGAGTTCGACCACAAGACCTCCTCCCAACTCTTGAAAAAAGGTACCGTCTTACCGTCTGAACTGTCTCACGGGACTTCCATTTTACTTTACACATAGGATGTAGAAAGAGAAAATTTATAATTATTGATGAGTATTTATTAGTGTAATTTTACAACTCAATCACCTTTCGTAAAGGATACTTTGATCATTAGAATTGATATAAGAGAAATTGTATATGGGAAAATTGTGATAATAAAAAAATTGTAAGTAGTTAATATTAATATCAATTAATTTCAACGTATTGTTTCAAGGTATAGTTAGTTGTGGGTTGTTCAGTTCTAGTTTAATAAATGATGGAGTCCCACTTAGTATTGTTGGGTTACTTGCAACTTTTGTGGATGATTGTTGAGTCATCCTCCATTCAAAGATTATAAAAAAAAAGGTAAAAATTGCAAAAAGAAATACAGTAAGATCTTTCTTAAAAAAAAAAAAAAACCAAAGATTACCTCAATCTATAAAAGCATCCACCAAAAACATGTTACCAATAGAAAAATGGTAAATAGCATGTTCAAATCCAATTGAATCCCTTAACAAAACCAACCACTCCCTTATAATTGACATTTTATTACATCCTCTCTTTAAATACTTTTGATTAAAAAAATAGAACCCAAACAATGTCTTTCAGAAACTACATTTAAATTAATTAATTATATTATATTTATATATAAACTATTTAAAACTACTTTATTTATTTATTTTATATTTATCTATATAAAAATTAAAATTTTCGTTCAACGAATAATCGTTAAAATTCCCACAGATTTGTTAAAAAAATAAAAAAATAAACCACTTTATTTTCAAACAACGGAGCCGTATCGAAACTAAAGGTTTGGTCCTTGATATTCGTCATGTCAAGCTGTTGACGTGGATGGCTGTTACCACGTCACCGTTTGAATTTCTTCTACTTCAACGGTAATCGGGCGGCCCTCACAAAGAAAAAACGGTCACGTGAAGTAAAAAACGAAAGATGAGGTGGCATTGGCCAGAATTATCTACTCAACTTTGCATCGTCACCAAAGTCAACTGGTGCCTGTCATTTCTTGTGGATATTTCCCCAAAATATTTTGGGGCCCCACAAATCTTCAAAAATCTCCACCGCCTTAAATTAAGAGTAAATTTATTTTGCCCCACAAATCTTCAAAAATCTCCACCGCCTTAAATTAATTGTAAATTTATTTTGCCCCAAAATACTCTTTGGTGCACCGCCATTTTTTTCTCGTGGGGTTGTGATTGAACTTTATCGACAATTCCAAACAAATAAAATCGCAGCGTATATTTAATTACATTTTATTTTTCCAACCATACAAAATAGAAATGATTCCTGATGCTTGTTTTTATTTGGTGAGCACACGTACACGTGTGAAGTTTTCTTAGTGTATTTTATTACTAGAGAGGCGTATAAGATCAAATAAACTTCAAAGTTTGATTGTAATATTTACCAACTAATACACGTTGATGAAACGGTAGTTGGATAATTCTCTGATGCACATCTTGAAATTACAAGTCTTTGGAGATTTATAAATTGTCATAAGCTAAACAACAAAGGAATCTTGAATGTTATTTCTTTGGACTGTTGGAATGAACGATTAAGAGATCTTAAAAAAAAAATTAGTTCAATTTTATTTTCACATATCTATAGAGAAAGCAATAAGGTGGTTGATCGTCTTTTCAAGCTGGCGTTTCAAAAGCAAGAAGGGAAAATTATCTACAACCACTGGATAGATGGAAATGAAGGACCCACCCTGTACTTAAGTCTTTTCTAGCTTCCAATGGGGAAAGCTTATGTTTTTTTCTTTTTTGATCTTCTATGGTTCTGAAGTGGCTACAATTGTTGTGTCTCAACAATTTCTCTGGGGTATGAGTTTATGTGGGTTTGAGCTCTTCTTATGATGACAATGTTTATGTTTATGAGGCTAAAAGCCTCCTTTGATCTCAGTCTGCGTTGTTGGACAAATCTTAGTCATTTTGGGATGTAATCTTTCATGTTTTTGAAAACAATAATATATAAATATACCAAGAAATTTTATGCTGGAAAAAAAAGATCAAATATATTTGTGGTGTCATTAAGAGAATATTTCTCAACGGAAAATGTTGGTTATTTTTAATTAAATAACCTTTCATGTTGGTTATTTTTAATTAAATGTTATATTATTTGGAATAAAGAATTCATTCATATTTTGACTTAGCATCCATTATTAAGTTTTAAATACAGTCCTAATACAAGCAACAAAATGTTGTTTTAATCTAACATCTAGCTATGATTTGAGAAGAAGAAATGAATATGAAAGAAACAACCATTTCAACCATTAGTATAGAAAATGATTTACTATGGAATAATTATCAAAACAATGAAATCATTAGTCATCAAGTCAGGTTAGCCTCATATTAATAACCAATAACCATTTCATTTTCACCACTAGCAACAAATTGAATCAAAACAATAAGAAACAATTATCATTTGCATGAGAATAGTCTATAGCAAATGTAAAAGTCTTAGAGTGATTCCAACATAAACAAGAAAATGAATAGTTTGCACCACATGTACACTAGACTGAGTCTCCAAGAAGTGGTCAGTGATAGCTTCTCCTCATTAACATTTCACAAAATAGTCTATGGAGGTGCACAAGCAAGAGCCCTTTGTCTATCGACTTTATCTTATTTATATAAGAGAAGAAGAGGAAGATTCGTTATTTTCGCCCCTCTTGTTGGCTATCTATTTCTCACTCTAGGTTGTTAAGTTCCCCCATCCAGGTGTCTTTTTTCTACCACCTAGGGGTTCAATTCCTTTGTCTTGTCGCTTCTGGACATATATCTCTTGGGGCACATATACTTCGCCTCTTGTGATCCTGTAATACTAACTAATGATTCCCATTGTGTGGTTGACCTAAATTTGCTAACGGATAGGAATGACCTAATGCCATTAATGCAGAACTTAATTGTTAATGCGTCTCTCTACTAACTGGATTGAAATAGTCCATTCTTTATATTAGATTAGAGAAGGAGTTTCTTGGATGGATAGAACTTACATTTCTTCTTCACTATCGACATAGAAGAAGTTTCCATCGCTGACATTTATTCTTTTCTTTAGCGTAGGTAAGTGGTTTCGCCTTGTACAAGAACAAGTTCGAATGAAAAAATATTGAGGAGTTGAACAGGTTGTTTGGAGTTGTTTTGAAGGAGTGAGTGTAGAGATCAAGTATCAAGTTTTGTTGGAAGATGAATTCACTCATCTCTGTCCTTGGCATGGTGCTAACTGGCAAAGAAAATTATCCAAAATGGTACAAAAATATCAAACACACTCTAATATTCAATGACTTGTGGAATGGCATTTGTGAAGCAACAACTGCCAGTGAAGAAGAAATTGAATCAAAAGCATAGCCAAAGAGTAGTAGACCAAACATTCCTACATCAAATAAGGAGTGTGTCATATAGAAGGACAAAGACCAGAAAGCATATGTTGTGATTGTTGTGACAGTAAGTGAAGAGGTGAGCCACCATATTGTTTCCATTAATGACTCCTACAGTGCTTTGTATAAATTGAAGGATTTGTATGATTCTCACTCATAACTGGAAATCATACAATCGTTGGTGAATATCTTCAACTTAGAGTTGAAAAATGATGATCCCATGGATTTAGCTTCTGAGATCAAATCCATAATGCATGACATCTATGCCACTAGAGTGAAGATAGACCTTCCTCTCATAGCCTTCGCTAAGGCCCTCTACCCTACATATTCTCACTACCTTGAATCCATGCAAGCTAGTGGTCAAATGAAATCCATCACATTTGACACTTTGGTGGAGAAAGTTTCAAGACCTTCCAGAGAGACTTTTTTTAATATTTCAATGAAAATGTAGATGCCATAGTTTATTTTGGAAATAAATCATGTCTCAAACCTTTAGGAGTTGGCACCATGTGGCCATACCTTATGAAATGTGGTATGGCCAAATTCCTTCGGTGAGGCATCTTAGGGTCTTTGGTTCCACCTGCTATGCCTTAATTCCTAAGGAGAAAAGAAATAATCTTGATGCAAGGAGTCGAAAGTGCTTCTTCTCGAGGTACTCAAATACCACTGAGGCATATTGTCTTTACGACGAGGTAAACAATAAATTCATTCTTTCTAGAGATGTGATTTTTCTTGAATCCTCCAAAAATGACAAAGTTGTTGAGAGGCAACTTGATCATCTTGATAAATTCAATCATGTAAAGACATATCATGAATTTGATGATGAGATTCCACATCTTGAAGGGGGGATCCCTATCTTGGATCAATCTCTAGAATCTACTTTTGAAGCACCATCTCCCCCTCATGAAGAAGTTCTAGCCACTTCATCAAAAAATGAAGTTCATTTGGATGATGTGATTGAGAGGATTGAAAGGCTAAGTCTTGATGAGAATTAAACACCATTTCAATCAGTTGAGCAACTTGAACCATCTCATAAAGGTCCACCAAAATGGCTCATAAAAACACTTGAAAGTGTTCATCCTGATGAGGTCGGAAAGAAAAGAACCAGAATTTCCTCAAGACAAGATGGAGGTGATGTAGATAATTCAAATTCAAGTGATATGATGATATGGATGTTTCGTATGATTGTAATTTTAATTTATCTACTAACTTTGAAACCAACTGCCTTTGAATAAGCCACTTCTCATGATGAGTGGAAAAAATCCATGCAGAAGGAGTATGATGCTCTCATAGAGAATGGAATGTCGAAGTTGGTGGATTCTCCTTTCAAAACCAAACCAATTGGCTACAAGTGGGTCTCCAAGAACAAGTACAAATCAGATGGTTCACTTGACAAGCACAAAGCAAGGCTTGTGGAAAAAGGATTTTCACAGAAAAAGGTATTGATTATGAGGAGATTTTTTATCCCATAGAAAAATGGGCTAACATCCGTATTCTATTTTCCTTGGTAGCACAAAATGGATGGAAAATTCATCAAATGGATGTGAATACTTCTTTCTTGAATGGAGACTTGAAAGAGAATGACTTCATGTCTCATCCAAAAGGTTTTGTTGTGAAGAGACAAGAACAAAAAGTATGCAAGCTCATTGAATCCTTATATGGAACGAAACAAGCACAACGAGCTTGGTATGGAAAAATGACTGAGCATCTTTGGAAATTGAATTTCAAGCACTTCAATATTAATGATGTAACTCTGTTTGTCAAGAAAGTTGGAAAAACTATTGTATATCTTGTAGTGTATGTAGATGATCTGTTGATAACAGGGAACAATGAAAGTTATATTACATCCATGAAGAAAGAGTTGAAGAAAGGTTTTGAGATGACATATTTGGGCATTGAAGTGATTCAAAATCCAAAGTACATATCCATCTCTCAAGAGAAGTACATTGGAGAATTGTTGAACAAGTTTGGCATGGTTGAGTGTAACCTTGTCTCTACTCCAATGGAACATAATTTGAAGCTCACATCAAAATAAAGGAATGAATTTGAGGATGAAACCAATGATAGATAACTTGTGGGAAGTCTTATCTACCTTACTACCACTAGACTAGATATTTCATTTGTTTTTGCGATTCTTTCTAGGTTCATGCAAAAACCTTGTGAAGGAAATTAGTCTACAGAAAAAAGAGTTCTAAAATACTTGAAGGGAACTCAATATTTTGACTCAAGTACTCTAAGGTGAATGAATTCAACCTAATTGGATATTTTGATTAAAAATTTGTTGGGGATAAAGAAAATGAAGTGTCAACTTCAATGTATATCACGAGTCTTGGATCAACAACTATCTCCTAGAGATCACACAAACAATTAGTTCCAACAGATTCCACAATAGAGGAAGAATATGTGGTAGTTGTAGAAGCAACAAAGGAGATAGTGTGTCTCAAAAAAATACTTGAACATTTGCAGGAAAAAAAAGTGAAGCATACTCCTCTTCTAGTTGAAAATACTTCTGCAATCAAGTTGGCCAAGAATCCCAGATTCCATGATCAAATTAAGCACATCAACAAAAAGTATCAACTAATTCGATATCATGTAGAGGCCAAGACTATTCACTTGAGACATTGTTCCACAAATGAGCAAATTGTGTACATCTTCACCAAAGCACTTAGAAGATAAAATTTTGGAAAGTTCAGAATGATACTTGGACTCACAAACACCCCTTCAGATTAAGAGGGGGAATGTTGAATACCTAATCATCAGATTATGGTAAATTGTAAATAGTAGAGAAGTGAAGAGTAGTAGGTGATAGGAAGAGTCACTCGGAAGGTGAAGACCAATGGTCATTCTATATTGAATTTATGAAAGTCTCTTGTTAATGCAAATCATCAAGAGTGGAGCTACATTTTTTGGGCATACTTGATCTGTCATTCTTCCTAGTTGTTCAATTATATTTTCATTTGTTGTAAGTTCCCTACATGTTAGTGTACAAACCACAAAACACACAGGTAAATTTTAACATTAAATCAATAATCCCAACAAACCATTTTTTGGTATTTCAAATTAAACCACGTTATAACATTTTTTCTAGCTATTTTGCTCACTTTGAGAGCAAGTCTTAAAATCATACATTAGTTCGGTGTCAGGAGTCCTAATTTGAGGACCAATATCGCTCTCAAAATCGGGACATGATCACACTCAAGTTAGAAGAGTGAAGCCTTGATTTTGAGTGATCGGGGTCGATTGCTACACTTGGTTGAGTAGGGTGAAAGGAGGGATTGATTTGAGCAACTGAGGCATATTCTTAAAAATCGAGGCAAGGGCCATGAGAAAAGTTGAAGATAGGTCCTAATTTGGAAATCAAGGTTGATCGGCAAATTGGACCAAAGGTTTTGAAAAAAATTTGAAAGAAAAACTCCCAAGTTCAGGGGAAGTGTTTCGAGGGTTCGAGCAAGAATTTACAAGAGTTCAAACAAAATATCAAAGAACCAGGTTGATGACAAGGGGACCCCTATTTAGTGTTCAAGGAAGATCGCGAAATCATGGCATAAAGGAAGCGAACCTGGTGAAGAGAATCCTTGATTTTGGAAATTGAGGTCAATAATCAAGATTATAAAAGGTATTGGTGTGAGTTAGTCAAGTTCAAAAGGAAGGAAAAGAACATTCAAATAAAAGTTAAAAAATATCTCGAATATTAGGGGGGGGGAGGGGCGGGGAATTGAAGATTTCAAAGAGATTGAAAGGAGGACAAATTTGGAGACCAGGCATGATCCAAAAAATTGGACCACAAAAGTTGGAGGAGGAAGGCCCTGATTTCCTCCAATTTGGATATCAAGCATGATCCCAAAATTGGACCACAAAATCAAGCTAATCAAAGATTTGAGGTGAAATTTTAGAGTTCAAAAGGAGCATTCAAAATTTGAACACTAGTTCAAATTCAAATAAAGGCTTGGAAATATTCAAAAGGTTCAAACCAAAGTCTAAGGAAAAGTTCGAAGGAAATCGAAGAGGTGATAAGAGGCCCCAATTCGACAATCGGGCTAAATTTCCAAATGAGGGGATTGCTCAAATAATTGAAGGGAAAAAAGGGCCCATTTTCAAAAATCAAGGCCATTTGGAAATCGAAGGGGTGGTGAAGCAAATTTTGAAAGGTAAGTAAAAAATGGGTTGAATCTGAAAATCAAAGGTCAAAAGAGTTCAAACAAAGAAAATTAAGGAAGAAAAAATCGAGGAATGAAAGAAACCAAAACTCGTTGAGAAATAAATATCAAGGAAGAAAATAAACCAAGTCAAAATCATGTAATGAAAACATGAAGGTTCATCTAACTTAACCATACAAAATGGATGAGTAATGTGGGAAAGAAATGAGAAAACAAGGTTAATATATTAAAAAAATATGAAATCATATTCATTCAATTGAAAAGAAGAAGGAGCCCCATGTTTGCCCAAAACTTGGGGGGGTTGTTGATGGCTCAACAAATGGCAACACACTAAGTGAATGTTGGACAATTGGTTGTCATTGATGTTGTTGGAAAGTTGGTTGACATTGATGTCAATTAGTGGATGTCATTGATTTCAATATATGTGATGGGTGTATTTGGAGAAGTCTCCAAAGTGGCCCCCTTATGGCATCGCTCTAAGCATATCCCTCACAGGAAGATGCTTTGAAGAAGTCTACTAGAAACCCATAGGTGTGGTCATGAAGCCTGAATTTGTTTGAGGAATAAGGACATTAAGGAAAATGAAAATGTAGGTAACACACTCATATATGGATAGTCCTTGTCATGTCATTTCCAACGATAGGTGGAATGTCACGTAGTTCCTCACGATTGAGGAGTTATGAGGTCATGAAGTTGGAAGCCCCAAATATGGGTTAAGAAGCCCCTAATTGGTTGCAATTCATTAATGAAAGGGTAAAGTGGTTGTAACAAGAAAGTTCAAGAAGCCTTAAAGTTAAAGAAAAAGGTTACTTATATATATATATATATATATATATATATACCTCAAGTAGACACTCATAAGTAAATTCACACACACATTCTATTGAATATCTTCTATGTGAGTAAGGGATTCTTATTTGATGTAACCAAAGAGATCTGAGGTAAATTTTAGAGGGAATATGAAGTGAAGAAGGGAGAAATTCCAAGGGAGTATGAAGTCTTGTGATGATGTGTTCTAAGGTATGTTATTTAAAGGTAATCTTACCATTTTATCTATAACTATTTTTATAGAATGATTGAGATAGAAAAAATTGGAGGAGGTTGAGAAGATATGTCAAGGTACTTGTGGTAAAAATTTCAACTTATAGGTCAATGTATTTTTGGAGATACACTGTGTGGAAGATAGGGTTGTTGACTAGTCCTGAAACTAGTCTTAAACAGGTGTTCCAGGTAAAATAGTTATAACTTATTCATAGAGGATCCAAGTTATGTGAGACTAATTTCAATGGAAATATAACAGTCTATAGTATCATTTACTCTAGTTTATAAATCATATATCAAATATTGAGCACGTGGAATTATGTACAAGTTATCTCTCCAAAACAGGATAAAATTCAAGAAGGTTTTCCATTTTCACTATAAATTTTGTTCTGAGAAGTTTCAGACCTTGAAATTTTGAGGATATGGAAGAAATATATTAGAGTATCTGTGGTTAAAATTTCATATATTTATTCATTACAGGTATTGATTTATTCTTGTTGAAATTTAGGGTTTGTGACTAATCCAAAACTAGTCCCACGAGACTGAGGTAAAGTTTGATGAAAATACTATTATCTTGTTGTTGAAGTTGAGGAAGAGCTACATGTCTGCAATTTTTTGTATCAGGTCTGCTATATGATCAGAGGTATGCTTTGCATGTGTTATTGAGGGTTATGTTTATGGTACATTCTTGAGGCATGTCTTGATGATGGTACATGATATGGTGCACCTTTGTGATGATATGATACATTGTTAGAAGTATATCATGGATATCTTGGTATCTGGTTTGGTATATGTCATGGTGATGTTATCACATACTTGAGGCACATTGTTGATACATTGGTACATCTTGGATACTTGGCATATGGTATGGTACAGGTTCTAGTACATGGTTGATGCATGGTATGGTATAGGTTGATGTACATGGTATGGTGATGGTTTTTGTATCCATGTGAGTGGATATGGTTATGGTTGGTTGATGTGACAGTGGAAGTGACATGTTGGTTGATGTGACAATTCTAGTCACAAGTTGATGTGATAATGGTAGTCACAAGTTGATGTGATAGTGATAGTGGCAGGTTGATGTATTGGCGACATTGGAAGTGACGATATCAATGGTAGTGACAATGAGTCTACACTTATATTTCATGGAGGCAGGATGAGGAAAGGAAAGGTGGTTGTAGCCTCCTTTTAGTTGGTGCCGGAGAACTCAGGGAGTTGGTGCTTCCTTTAGTTTGGTGCCTCTATCTGGTTGGTGCAGTGGAATTCAGGGAGTTGTAGCTTCCTTCATGTTGGTTCCTATAAATCATGGGGTTGGTGCCTCCTTCCAATTGGTGATATAGAATTTGGAAGTTGGTGCTTCCCATGAATTTATTCTTGATATATATATGAAAACATTATGTGGTTTTCTCCCATTTGGGTTTCCACATAAATTCTGGTGTACTATGCATGTGGTTATTTGATGTGATGATACTGCTTATGGTTATATTCTCATGATATATTGAATGAAATCATAAATGATATACTATTGATAATGTTGAAGTTTATATATTGTGATTGAAAGTGGTAAAAAGTGTTTATACTGATTCCCCCCCCCTCTCAATATTCCAACAATTGGTATTAGAGTCGATCCTTCAAGAAATATTCTAACCACTGGAAGGTAGATCATGGAGAGAAACAATTTGTATAGAAATGGAATACCACAGTTCGATGGTTAGAATGGTACGAAGTATGAGATGTGGAGCCAAAGAATGAAAACATTTTTATAGGCACATGGGTATGATGTTTGGTACTCAATTGTTACAGGATACATCGATCCAAAGAAACCAAAGACTACAGCCAAGAAGGATTTAAAGAGAAACAAAAAATAGCAATGGATTTTATCTTGGAAGGATTACTAGATCCAGTAAAAGTCAAAGTGAGACAATGTTCATCAACCAAAGAACTTTAGGATAATCTACAAAATTTGTACTCAAAGGAGTCTCCTTTAAAGCATGTTGATCATGATAAAGAAGATAAAGAAGATGTTGAGTTAGTATGGGAATAAATAAGCTCATCAGGTTAGACAAATTCAAAAGAAGAAGATTATGAGAGACACCTAAATAGTGCTTTAGACAAGTTGGTCAAAGAAATAGAGAAAAAAAAGTCACCCGATGAAGAATTGATCAAGATAAAAATGAAATGGAGTCTCAAAATCCCAACTCTGAAGAATTCCAATAGATTATTACAAACCTAAAATTCCAAGTAGAAGAAGCCAGAAGGATTGATGAAGCATGCAAAAGTCAGTTGGAAGAAAAGAAATTTTTGGAAGTAGAACTAGTATCACAAAGAAAGGAAGCAGAGAAGAGAGAAAATATTTTGACTAGCCATCTCAAGGAAATATTTGAGGACTTAAACAAACTTGAAGTAGAATTCATTCAACATGAAAGAATACTTGAAGAAGAAATTGTCTCCTTGAAGACCCAACTTGAAGAAGCAAAGAGAAAGGAAGAAGTCATGAAGATCCAGATGATGAAGAAAGAAGAAAAATGTGAGAATCTTGAAGAAGAAGTTATTACATTAAGAGTTAAAGTTGTCAAGCTCAACAAGAACACTGAAGAGAGAGAAAGCTCTGCATCATCAGCAAAGAAAGTTGAAGAGAAATGTTACAGGTTTCTAGAAAGAAAGAATGAAGAGAAGACTAAGAGTTATGTAGAAGTCATCAAAGGCCATACTAAGAAGGAAGAATGTGAGCCCTCAAAGAAGAAAACTCCATAAATGAAGAAAACTCAAGAAGAAGATTACATAAAAGACTAATATTAAAGAAGACCCTTCACTTTCAGGTATCAAATAAGTTTCAATCATTGTGAAGGAAACAAAAGAAGAGAAGATCGTGATTAGCCAAGGTATGAATTCAGAAGGACTACATCAAAAATAAGATCATTCACTCCTAGGTATGCAAGTTTCTTTTATGGTCATTATTTTATTTGTACTAACTATGGAAAGAAAGCTGCAAATTGCATAGCTTATGGAAGAAATGGTCAAGCAAGAAATGCATATGTGACTCCATCTAATATTGAATGTTACAAGTGCCATAACTATGGACACATAGATCATGATTGTATAATCATGATGGATACTTTTATGAAGGAGAACATTGATATCATATATAATAAGGTTTGGAAAAGAAAACAAGAACAGGTAAAGGAAGAACATATGAATGAAGGACACCCATAAGTCATACTCTCAGGATTGGAAATAGTACGAGATTGGGATAAATCTATAGGAAAAAAGGAAGATGTCAGATATAGGAAGGTTTGGAGACAAAATGAAAAACAAGAAGAACATGTGAATGAAGACCAAGTCCCAGAGATCGTACTCACATGATTTGCAGTAGTGGGAGATAATGATGAATCCATAGGAAAAGAGGAAGAGGTTAGAATTCAGAAAGAGGATGATGATGAATCCGCGGATGAAGAGGAAGGTTACTCTGCATCAAAGCGGGTATTTTCTGAGCCATCCGTCTTGGAGACTCCCAGTAAATATGAATATTGAAGAGGGGAAGTCTAAGAAACAACTCTATAGATCAATGAACTATCTTTTGAGCAGTTTAAAGTATTTGAAGTTTTTAGACATGCAATGTCAAAGTGGTAGAGATTCATTGTAAAGAGGATTCCAAGAATGCATTCAAACATGGAAATATTTAGTACATATTGTTGTAGACATGTAGAGTTTGATTTGAAAAATTAAGAACATGACTTGAGAAGCTATAATATATTGTAATCAACAGATGGGTTAACATTGTATGCAATTGAGTAGCAGATTCATGAGCATTTTATGGCATATGGACATAGATGGATTCATGAGAGATTTGAAAGGTATAAATAGATACATGACAGTGTATGAAAGCATAGTAACAATTGCAATCAGTGGAATCAGTGGAATTAGTGCAAAAGTGGAATCAAGAAGGCAAGCAGTAAAAGACACAACATAAGCTATATCGTTAGAAGAAGGCATGGTCATTGATGTGAACTTGACAAGTCATGAAGAATTGAAGTCAAGTAACTTTAAATGCTCTTTATATGTTCCATTGAATTAAAAGAGGAAACACCAATGGATAAAGAACACCAGAAGAGAGGAAAGAAATAATATACAGTAAATCCCATATTGATCTACATGACATCTTATAGAAAAGTGAAGGAAGAGAAATTGTCAGAGAAAGAGATTAGAAGCATGAAGATAGGGGGAGCCCATGAAGTCAAAGAAAGATTGTTTAGAGAAGGTATATCGACAGGGGGAGTTACCCTTTTACCCATGATGTCAAAGGGGGAGAAAGAGAAAGATCATAAAACAAATATTAGATGCATGAAGATAGGGGGAGCAACCCCAAGGGGAGATACCCTTTTCCATTGATGTCAAAGGGGGAGAGAAACATGAGGAGAGAAACATCGGAGGAGTATTGATCCCAAGTGGAGTATGAGTGTTGGATTATAAGTGTTTCCATCAATGCCAAAGGGGGAGATTGTTGGACAACTGGTTGTCATTGATGTCAAAAAATGTGATGGGTGTATTTGGAGAAGTCTCCAAAGTGGTCCCCTTATAGCATAGCTCTAAGCATATCCCTCACTGGAAGACTGTTGGATTACTGAGAGGGGGGGTGAATTAGTAATGAGCAATTTATACCACAATTTATATTCCTTTAAATGATTCAAAAATGTTCACCAGTTCATCATTAATATGTTATTGCATCATATAATATTAACATCCATCAGCGCATAATAAATAATAATAGACACAGACACATCCACACAATGCACACTACAAAAGAATTTTATGTGGAAACCCAATGCGTGATAAAACCACATAATGCTTTACTTATATGTCTTTAATAATTACATTCAAGGAAGCACCAACTTCCAATTCTCCAGCTCCAACTAGAAGGAGGCTCCAACCCCCTAGTTTCCCAGGCTACAACCTGAGGGAAGCTCCAACTCCCCAATTATCTGGCTACAACTAGAAGGAGGCTACAACCCCCTATGTTCTCCGGCTACAAGTGAAAGGTGGCTACAACCACCTAGTTCTTAGGCTCCAACCTAAAGGAAGCTCCAACTCCTTGATTCACCGAAACCAACCGGAAGGAGGCTACAACCCCATTTCCTTTCCCTGTCCTGCCTCTCTGAAATATAAGTGCCAAATAGATGATAAACCCACTAACACATTGTTATTGTGAGATATACCATTGTAAACATGTACCAATCTATGCTAACAACATGTAACCAATCTGTACCAACAACATGTGATCAACCTGTACATGTAATCATCATGTACCAAAAAAAACCAATAGGTATGTGACCTATATATGTTGCAACTCACATACGTACACGACCTTTCTGTACTACAAACTGTGTATGTGTGCGGCATGTCTATACTGAAGCCTACATATACCTTCATAAATATAGGGTTTTCACCTTTCTGAAACTCAGACTCTTTTCTTCCTCTGTCACATCAACCTGTAACCTATCATTGTGTCCAATCTGTAGTTGTGCCTTATGCATACATTATCATACATATCCCTTAACCAAATGCATCTATGTCTCTCTAGTCATTGCCATATATGTGTATACAATCATGATCAAGTGTAATAACCCTCACATGGACTAGACATCAAACCCTCATTGATATGCAGCCTCAAACTACACCAATAATTTTACCAACACATCACAACCACTTCACAACCAAAAACCCTCAACCATGTACCAAGAAATACAATATATGACTCACACTCAACTCAACAAGATGTAACAATGATGAATACCAAACATAACAAGGATGTATTTATGTAGATATAGATCATACAATAAGTGTCATACAACCAACGAAGTCTCTAGGGAAAATCCTCAAACTCCCATAACCATATCTCATGCAGACAACAACATCCAACTATACACAATAATATGACATACCTTTTGAACCTGTAGATAGATTTGTTGTACTTGATCACTATAGAACTTCCTGGGAAGTTTATTTCATACTCTGAGAACCTAACACCCTCATCAACTCAAGATTTCATAGATTTTCCAACAGTATGCACCCTTTTATACTGCCATCCTGTGTACATACACGACCTCTTCCAATGCAGCTCACATACACTTCAAAAACTAGGTTTTTTTTTTTTTTCAGTATTTCTGCAACTTTGAAAAATTCTCCGTCAACCCTTCTTGCTACCTTAGAATTGCGTAACTTTAGATGTATCAATGAGTACCTGCAATAAATATTACACAATAATAGATATTCAATGTGCTTAATAGGTGCTAATAGGAGACCTTTTCTCTCTTATTTATAATCTCCAAGTAGCTTCCTTTAGGGGTTACCTTCTAACCAACTTAACCCAACTTCCTTCTTTTAGGGCTAACCCACTTCTAACTACTTGTCCACTTATAACCACTTTATCCACAAATAGTAAACTCCCAACTTCTAGTTTTAACTAATTTATTTTTAATTATTTTTTTATTGCAACAACTTAACCCATGATTAACTCCTAGTCTCACCCACTTTGACTAGTCAACTTCTTTGAGGGGTTTCTAGAATAATTTGACTTCTTTGACCTTTTAGGGGCTTCTAGATAACTCACGAGGGTTCTCCAACTTCACAAGGAAATAACTCTCTAACCGTGAGGAGTTATGTGACGTTCTACATATCACAGAAAATGGAACGACATGTACTATCCATCTAGAATAGTCTTACCTGCATATTCACTAATCTTCATTCCTTTATACCTCAAACAAACTTGGGTCCCTTACTCATACCTTGTGCTACCATAATTCACTACCAAACTTCTCCAAGGGTTGACATCAATCT
>ML783442.1:0-20928 GCA_009831015.1 Picea engelmannii | reverse complement strand
AGTCTAAAAGAAGCTTCCCAAGAAGGTCTACATTGATTAGGTACAACAGATCTATCTATAGGTTCAAAAGGTATGTCATATTCTTATGTATATTTGGATGTTGTTGTCTACATGAGATATGGTTATGGGAGTTTGAGGATTTTCCCTAGAGAGGTTGTTGATTGTATGGCACTTATTGTATGATCTAGATTTACAGAAATACAACCCTGGTATGTTTGGTATTAATCATTGTTACATCTTGTTGATTTGAGTGTGAGGCATATCTTATATTTCTTGGTACATGGTTGAGGGTTTTTTGTTTTGAAGTGATTGTGATGTGTTGGTAAAACTATTGGTGTAGTTTGAGGCTGCATATCATTGAGGGTTTGATGTCTAGTACATGTGAGGGTTATTACACTTGATCATGATTGTATACACATGTATGGCACATGACTAGAGAGACATAGATGCATTTGGTTAAGGGATATGTATGATTATGTATGCATAACGCACAACTACAGATTGGACATAGTGATATGTTACAGGTTGATGTGACAGAGGCAACAAAGAATTTGAGTTTCAGAAAGGTGACAACCCTAGCTTTCTTAAGGTATACACAGGCTGCAGTATAGACAAGCCACATACATACGTAGGTTATAGTACAAATAGGTCATGTACATACACAAGATGCAGCATATACAGGTCACGTACCTATTGGTTTTTGTTGGTATAGGTTGATTATATGTACAAGTTGATCACATGATGTTGGTACATGTTGTTGGCACAAATTGGTACATGTTTATAGTGGTATATCTCACAGTGACAGTGTGGTAGTGGTTTATCATCTATTCGACACTTATATTTCAGGGCAAAAGAACGAGGCAAGGAAAGGGGGTTGTAGCCTCTTTCCTGTTGGTGTCAGAGAATCAAGGTGTTGGATATTCCTTCAGGTTGGAGCTTGAAAACTAGGTGATTGTAGACACCTTCCGATTATATCCAGAGAACATAGGGGGTTGTAACAGGAGAATTGGGGAGTTGGAGATTCCCTCGGGTTGTAGCCTGAGAAACTAGGGGGTTGGGGCCTCCTTCCAGTTGGAGCTGGATAATTGGAAGTTGGTGATTCCTTGAATGTAATTCTTAAAGACATATAAGAAAAGAATTATGTGGTTTTCTCCTACGTTGGGTTTCCACGTAAAATACTGGTGTACTGTGCATTGTGTGGATGTGTTTATTATTGGTTATTATGCACTTATGGATGTTAATATTATATGATGCAATAACATATTAATGATGAACTAATGAAAATTGTTTAATAAGTTTTGTTTTTTTTTAAGTAAAAAAGTGGGTAGTTCCTTCTATATTATATATCAAAAAGTATAGTTGTTGTTGGATTACCCTCCGTTCCGCCGATGAATCAGAAACCAGAATGGAGTGAACCCCTGTTCAGTAGAACCATTTTTCCATCAATACTGCCTGAAGGAAACCAGGATTGGTGGTGAGTCATTGTCTTATATGTGCATAGTGTCTTACATGATATAACTAAAATCATATAAAAACCTGTAAAAGAGAGATGATAAGCTTTGAACAAGACCATGGCTAATACCTGGTGGCATCTAAGGTGGTGTTCGCATCCGGTGCATGTTCTTTGACTGGAATGACAAAGTGTTGTAGGTAGGTGGGGCATCGTTGTCCCGGTGGTGCATTGGAATAGGCATCAAAGAGCATGTCCACACACTGGCACATGAGGGTGCCACGATAGGCGTGATCTACCATTTGGATCCTCAAGTCAAAAACCAAATTGAGAAAGTCTGGATGGATTAGAGGTGGCAGGTCAGTCCATTGAGTTTTCATGCAAGAGATGGGAAGCATGAAGATTGTGCCATACTCCTTGGCCTTTCCATGACGCTTTCTTAGCTCTGCTTCCACTGGCTCGCTTGAGTTTTCCTTCCCAGTCCGCATCAGTTATGCATCCTGAGGGTTCAAGTCCACTGGGGTCTCCTCTTCCACATAGAAGGTGAAGGCTTCATCCTTTGTTACCATCATTTTGCCACCATGATACTCCTCTAGGCCAGATGGGAAGGCTCCCACTTTGAAATCACTTGGTGGATCCCAATTGTCCGACACTGTGAAAAGAAGCGGCTCCAAGATCTCCTGAATAGCCTCCTTCGGGATTTCCTCTACGACGAATGCAGTGGGATGCTCCTCGATAGTTGCTACAACTAGAGGCTCCCCAATGACTGCTGCAACCAGAGGTGCCACAATGGTTGCTGCTACCGGAGGATCCACAATGACTACTGCGATCAGAGACTCCACGATGATTGTTGCAACCGAAGTCACATTACTTCCAATTCTGCTACGTTGAAGCTGGGTCCGAGCAATGGAAAGAGCCTGTTCCATTGTTTACAAGCATTTTCGTCGAGCGGCATAGGAATGTCAGGCTGCTCCTCGACGAGGCTTTCCTCATTCGTGAGGCATCAAGCTAGGAATGCAGGTGGGGGGGTTGGTGAAGGCAGGAGGATGTCTGCTCTAAGGATTCCAGCTACAGCTCGGGTGCAGAGCGGAAATGAAGTGGAGAAAAACATGGTGTGGGTGCGCTAAGAGAAGGAGGGTCGACGGAACGTTTGGCGCCATTAAGGCTTCTGCGTGGGTGAGCGTCATAGCTAGAATTCTCGCATGAGGGGCAAGTCTTGTTTCAGGAGGTCAGTGGCTGGAGTCCATTCCCCTCCTAAATGCTGAGGGGATGGGGGTCGACCAACCTCATTTAAGGCTAGGCCTGGCTCCTCGCCATGTGTCTTGGGTGGTCTGTGTGGCACCCCATCCGTGGAAAATTGTTTAATAAGTTAAAGGAATATAAATTTTGGTATAAATTTCTCATTATTGATTCACCCTCTCTCTCAATAATCCAACAATTGGTATCAGATTCGGTCCTTCAAGAAACAGTTTAACCACTGGAACGAGATCATGGATCACGCTAGAGTTGGGATACCACATTTTAATGGTGATAAATTTGCACTCTGGATCAAGAAAATACAGACATACATACAGGCACATGGATTCTATGTTTGGAAATCAATGGTGGATGGATACAAAGCACAAACTACTCCTCCAAGAGACGAGGATGGAAAGAAACTCACAGAAAACAATTCAAGAGCCAAGAACATTATTCAGAATGGTGTAGATGAATCAATATTTACTAAAATAATGTACTGTGAAACCACCAAGGATATGTGGGACAAACTAAATACTGTCTATGAAGGAGATGAAAAATTTAAGGAAGCCAACCTTCAAATTTTTAGAGCAAAGTTCGAATAGTTAAATATGAATGAAGATGAAAACATAGAAACCTAATTTATATGCACCGATGAGGTAGTAAACGACATCAAAGGCTTGGGATATGAGATAAATGAACTGGTCATTGTTAAAAAGGCATTAAGATCTCTACCAATGAGATTTGACTCAAAGATCTCAACCCTAGAAGAAAGAGTGGATCTAGATATAATGACCATGGATGAGCTACATGGGATACTCACAGCTTATGAGATGAGGAAAAAACAAGACAATCTGGTTACAAAGGAAACTGCATTCAAAGAATCTAAGAAGACAAAGAAAAGTAACAAGCAACAATCAAAGTTAGTTCACAAGAAAAATCCAAAGTCAAAATGTAGTTGTAGCGGCGATTCAGAAGAAGATGAAGAAATGGAAAACTTCGTAAGAAAATTGGAAAAGGGAACATGTAAATATAATGGTAAGTTCCATTGAAATGTTTTAATTGCGGTAAAATTGGTCATTTATAAAATAAGTGTCTTTATGCTAGAAATTCAGATAGCGATGAAGAGGAAGAGCCCAAGAAAGAAAAGAGATATCAAAAGGGAAACTGGAAAAACAAAAAGAAAGTCTTCAAGAAAAATCTATACTCAAGAAAAGTTAGTTCCTCATCTGGTGAAGATGATGAAATCGATAGTGATTTAGAAAGGGTGTTATTTATGGCTAAGGAAAATCAAATAAGAAACTATGATAGTTCAGACGAAGAAGGTGAAGTCGATCTCAAAGAAGAACTAATTAGTGCCTTAGAAGAACTAAGGAAAGAAAGAAAGAAAAACAAGTTACTTGAGAAAGAAATAAATGAAACTCATAATCTCAACTAGGAGGGAGTCAAGCAAATAATTACAAAGTTGAAAGTTCAGGTAGAAGAGGACAGAAGGATTGAAGAAATACTCAGAAGTCAGCTAGCAGAGAAGGAGAAGATGATTGACAGGTTAGAAGCAGAAGAAGTCACTCTAAGAAAAGATCTCTAGAATATGGGCATGCATCAAGATAGCACCAAGACATTAGGATACAACATAATGTAGACTGAGAAAGGTTCAAGATCCATGGAAAAAGAAAAAAAACAAAACAGTTATGAAAAATTTCTCAAAGGAAGGAATCATGGTCAGCAAGAATCATAAAGAAGTGAATACAAAAGACCCTCTACATTCAAGCAACAAGGAAGCTTCAATCATTGTGAAATAAACAACCAAAGAGAAGATCTTGATAAGCCAAGGCAGAATTATAGAAGGACTACACCACAAGGAAAACCATCCACTCCCAAGTATGTAAATTTCTTTTATGGTCATTGTTTTTATTGTACTAACTTTAGACATAAGGTTGCAGATTGTAGGGCTTATGAAAGAAATAATCAAACAAAAAATGCTTATGTGGCCCCAAAAAATATTGAATGTTAGAAATGACACAACTATGGACACATAACTCAAAATTGAAGAAGCATGATAAGGACTCCCATGAAAGAAAATGTTGATGTGGGACACAAGAAGGTTTGGAAAGAAGTGAAAAACAAGAGGAGCGGGTAAATGAAGAACAGGTCCAAGGAATCGTACTTTCAGGATTTGTAGCAACATAAGAACACGATGACTCTATAGGAAAATAGGAAAGTGTTGGAATTCAAGTGGAGGATGAAGAAGACGTCAAAACTCAAGATGATGAAAAAAATTAGAAAGAGAATGAAAGGGAAGATGTATATACAGACGAAGAGGAAGATGCCTCTACATTAGAGTGGTTATTGTTCTGAGCCATCAGACTTGGATATTCCTAGGTAATATGAATATTAGACAGGGGGAGTTAGTGCGGTAGCTACTATAGACTAGAGAATCATCCTTCGAGAAGCTTGCATAGTTCGAGTAGACAAATTCAAAGCAGTCAATTAGCAAAAATATAGTATGATAGATTGATTGGTTGCAACAATGAAGACTTCATGATAGTATAGTGACAGATGGATCAACATTGTGGACAGTTGTATAGCAGATTCATAGATAGTATGAACAAAGAACAATTAGCAGGTTTGGACAAATATATGTCAGTGGATGAGAGAATGAGTTCAGGACAAATTGGTTCAGAGACTAGCTCAGAGCATGGATTCAAATATTGGTTCAGAGAGTAGTTTAGATAATGTTGAATGATTACTTGAATACTTAAACTATTGAATGATTTATTTCTTAATGCTTTTCATATATGTTATTTGATTACACAAGGAAGCACCAATGGAAAATAACTCCAAAAGGAAGCAAGTATAGGAATACCTATACTGATCTACACATAAACATGCAGACAATTCATCAGAGAGAGAGAGAGTAATTAGAGGCATGAAGACAGGAGGAGCAGCCCCAAGGAGAGTTCAGGAAGGGGGAGAAGCCTCGAGGAGATATACCCTTTGTCCTTGATTTCAAAGGGGGATAGATAGAAAAATTGATGAGGAGTAATGGTCACAGGGGGAGCATGAGAACCATGACTTCAGTGTTGCATCAAAATGTTTCCATCAATGTTGGTGTTTCCATCAATTCCAAAGGGGGGTATTGTTGGACAATTGCATTAGGTTGATGAACAGTTGGTTTGGATTGTTAGTTTTCATTGATGTCAACCATTGGAGAGTGATATTGTAGATTGATGTCAACCATTAGAGATTGATGTCAACCCTTGGAGAAGTTTGGTAGTGAATTATGGTAGCACAAGGTATGAGTAAGGGACCCAAGTTTGTTTGAGGTATAAAGGAATGAAGATTAGTGAATATGCAGGTAAGACTATTCTAGATGGATAGTACATGTCGTTCCATTTTCTGTGATATGTAGAACGTCACATAACTCCTCACGGTTAGAGAGTTATTTCCTTGTGAAGTTGGAGAACCCTCGTGAGTTATCTAGAAGCCCCTAAAAGGTCAAAGAAGTCAAATTATTCTAGAAACCCCTCAAAGAAGTTGACTAGTCAAAGTGGGTGAGACTAGGAGTTAATCATGGGTTAAGTTGTTGCAATAAAAAAATAATTAAAAATAAATTAGTTAAAACTAGAAGTTGGGAGTTTACTATTTGTGGATAAAGTGGTTATAAGTGGACAAGTAGTTAGAAGTGGGTTAGCCCTAAAAGAAGGAAGTTGGGTTAAGTTGGTTAGAAGGTAACCCCTAAAGGAAGCTACTTGGAGATTATAAATAAGAGAGAAAAGGTCTCCTATTAGCACCTATTAAGCACATTGAATATCTATTATTGTGTAATATTTATTGCAGGTACTCATTGATACATCTAAAGTTACGCAATTCTAAGGTAGCAAGAAGGGTTGACGGAGAATTTTTCAAAGTTGCAGAAATACTGAAAAAAAAAAAAAACCTAGTTTTTGAAGTGTATGTGAGCTGCATTGGAAGAGGTCGTGTATGTACACAGGATGGCAGTATAAAAGGGTGCATACTGTTGGAAAATCTATGAAATCTTGAGTTGATGAGGGTGTTAGGTTCTCAGAGTATGAAATAAACTTCCCAGGAAGTTCTATAGTGATCAAGTACAACAAATCTATCTACAGGTTCAAAAGGTATGTCATATTATTGTGTATAGTTGGATGTTGTTGTCTGCATGAGATATGGTTATGGGAGTTTGAGGATTTTCCCTAGAGACTTCGTTGGTTGTATGACACTTATTGTATGATCTATATCTACATAAATACATCCTTGTTATGTTTGGTATTCATCATTGTTACATCTTGTTGAGTTGAGTGTGAGTCATATATTGTATTTCTTGGTACATGGTTGAGGGTTTTTGGTTGTGAAGTGGTTGTGATGTGTTGGTAAAATTATTGGTGTAGTTTGAGGCTGCATATCAATGAGGGTTTGATGTCTAGTCCATGTGAGGGTTATTACACTTGATCATGATTGTATACACATATATGGCAATGACTAGAGAGACATAGATGCATTTGGTTAAGGGATATGTATGATAATGTATGCATAAGGCACAACTACAGATTGGACACAATGATAGGTTACAGGTTGATGTGACAGAGGAAGAAAAGAGTCTGAGTTTCAGAAAGGTGAAAACCCTATATTTATGAAGGTATATGTAGGCTTCAGTATAGACATGCCGCACACATACACAGTTTGTAGTACAGAAAGGTCGTGTACGTATGTGAGTTGCAACATATATAGGTCACATACCTATTGGTTTTTTTTGGTACATGATGATTACATGTACAGGTTGATCACATGTTGTTGGTACAGATTGGTTACATGTTGTTAGCATAGATTGGTACATGTTTACAATGGTATATCTCACAATAACAATGTGTTAGTGGGTTTATCATCTATTTGGCACTTATATTTCAGAGAGGCAGGACAGGGAAAGGAAATGGGGTTGTAGCCTCCTTCCGGTTGGTTTCGGTGAATCAAGGAGTTGGAGCTTCCTTTAGGTTGGAGCCTAAGAACTAGGTGGTTGTAGCCACCTTTCACTTGTAGCCGGAGAACATAGGGGGTTGTAGCCTCCTTCTAGTTGTAGCCAGATAATTGGGGAGTTGGAGCTTCCCTCAGGTTGTAGCCTGGGAAACTAGGGGGTTGGAGCCTCCTTCTAGTTGGAGCTGGAGAATTGGAAGTTGGTGCTTCCTTGAATGTAATTATTAAAGACATATAAGTAAAGCATTATGTGGTTTTATCACGCATTGGGTTTCCACATAAAATTCTTTTGTAGTGTGCATTGTGTGGATGTGTCTGTGTCTATTATTATTTATTATGCGCTGATGGATGTTAATATTATATGATGCAATAACATATTAATGATGAACTGGTGAACATTTTTGAATCATTTAAAGGAATATAAATTGTGGTATAAATTGCTCATTACTAATTCACCCCCCCTCTCAGTAATCCAACAGTCTTCCAGTGAGGGATATGCTTAGAGCTATGCTATAAGGGGACCACTTTGGAGACTTCTCCAAATACACCCATCACATTTTTTGACATCAATGACAACCAGTTGTCCAACAATCTCCCCCTTTGGCATTGATGGAAACACTTATAATCCAACACTCATACTCCACTTGGGATCAATACTCCTCCGATGTTTCTCTCCTCATGTTTCTCTCCCCCTTTGACATCAATGGAAAAGGGTATCTCCCCTTGGGGTTGCTCCCCCTATCTTCATGCATCTAATATTTGTTTTATGATCTTTCTCTTTCTCCCCCTTTGACATCATGGGTAAAAGGGTAACTCCCCCTGTCGATATACCTTCTCTAAACAATCTTTCTTTGACTTCATGGGCTCCCCCTATCTTCATGCTTCTAATCTCTTTCTCTGACAATTTCTCTTCCTTCACTTTTCTATAAGATGTCATGTAGATCAATATGGGATTTACTGTATATTATTTCTTTCCTCTCTTCTGGTGTTCTTTATCCATTGGTGTTTCCTCTTTTAATTCAATGGAACATATAAAGAGCATTTAAAGTTACTTGACTTCAATTCTTCATGACTTGTCAAGTTCACATCAATGACCATGCCTTCTTCTAACGATATAGCTTATGTTGTGTCTTTTACTGCTTGCCTTCTTGATTCCACTTTTGCACTAATTCCACTGATTCCACTGATTGCAATTGTTACTATGCTTTCATACACTGTCATGTATCTATTTATACCTTTCAAATCTCTCATGAATCCATCTATGTCCATATGCCATAAAATGCTCATGAATCTGCTACTCAATTGCATACAATGTTAACCCATCTGTTGATTACAATATATTATAGCTTCTCAAGTCATGTTCTTAATTTTTCAAATCAAACTCTACATGTCTACAACAATATGTACTAAATATTTCCATGTTTGAATGCATTCTTGGAATCCTCTTTACAATGAATCTCTACCACTTTGACATTGCATGTCTAAAAACTTCAAATACTTTAAACTGCTCAAAAGATAGTTCATTGATCTATAGAGTTGTTTCTTAGACTTCCCCTCTTCAATATTCATATTTACTGGGAGTCTCCAAGACGGATGGCTCAGAAAATACCCGCTTTGATGCAGAGTAACCTTCCTCTTCATCCGCGGATTCATCATCATCCTCTTTCTGAATTCTAACCTCTTCCTCTTTTCCTATGGATTCATCATTATCTCCCACTACTGCAAATCATGTGAGTACGATCTCTGGGACTTGGTCTTCATTCACATGTTCTTCTTGTTTTTCATTTTGTCTCCAAACCTTCCTATATCTGACATCTTCCTTTTTTCCTATAGATTTATCCCAATCTCGTACTATTTCCAATCCTGAGAGTATGACTTATGGGTGTCCTTCATTCATATGTTCTTCCTTTACCTGTTCTTGTTTTCTTTTCCAAACCTTATTATATATGATATCAATGTTCTCCTTCATAAAAGTATCCATCATGATTATACAATCATGATCTATGTGTCCATAGTTATGGCACTTGTAACATTCAATATTAGATGGAGTCACATATGCATTTCTTGCTTGACCATTTCTTCCATAAGCTATGCAATTTGCAGCTTTCTTTCCATAGTTAGTACAAATAAAATAATGACCATAAAAGAAACTTGCATACCTAGGAGTGAATGATCTTATTTTTGATGTAGTCCTTCTGAATTCATACCTTGGCTAATCACGATCTTCTCTTCTTTTGTTTCCTTCACAATGATTGAAACTTATTTGATACCTGAAAGTGAAGGGTCTTCTTTAATATTAGTCTTTTATGTAATCTTCTTCTTGAGTTTTCTTCATTTATGGAGTTTTCTTCTTTGAGGGCTCACATTCTTCCTTCTTAGTATGGCCTTTGATGACTTCTACATAACTCTTAGTCTTCTCTTCATTCTTTCTTTCTAGAAACCTGTAACATTTCTCTTCAACTTTCTTTGCTGATGATGCAGAGCTTTCTCTCTCTTCAGTGTTCTTGTTGAGCTTGACAACTTTAACTCTTAATGTAATAACTTCTTCTTCAAGATTCTCACATTTTTCTTCTTTCTTCATCATCTGGATCTTCATGACTTCTTCCTTTCTCTTTGCTTCTTCAAGTTGGGTCTTCAAGGAGACAATTTCTTCTTCAAGTATTCTTTCATGTTGAATGAATTCTACTTCAAGTTTGTTTAAGTCCTCAAATATTTCCTTGAGATGGCTAGTCAAAATATTTTCTCTCTTCTCTGCTTCCTTTCTTTGTGATACTAGTTCTACTTCCAAAAATTTCTTTTCTTCCAACTGACTTTTGCATGCTTCATCAATCCTTCTGGCTTCTTCTACTTGGAATTTTAGGTTTGTAATAATCTATTGGAATTCTTCAGAGTTGGGATTTTGAGACTCCATTTCATTTTTATCTTGATCAATTCTTCATCGGGTGACTTTTTTTTCTCTATTTCTTTGACCAACTTGTCTAAAGCACTATTTAGGTGTCTCTCATAATCTTCTTCTTTTGAATTTGTCTAACCTGATGAGCTTATTTATTCCCATACTAACTCAACATCTTCTTTATCTTCTTTATCATGATCAACATGCTTTAAAGGAGACTCCTTTGAGTACAAATTTTGTAGATTATCCTAAAGTTCTTTGGTTGATGAACATTGTCTCACTTTGACTTTTACTGGATCTAGTAATCCTTCCAAGATAAAATCCATTGCTATTTTTTGTTTCTCTTTAAATCCTTCTTGGCTGTAGTCTTTGGTTTCTTTGGATCGATGTATCCTGTAACAATTGAGTACCAAACATCATACCCATGTGCCTATAAAAATGTTTTCATTCTTTGGCTCCACATCTCATACTTCGTACCATTCTAACCATCGAACTGTGGTATTCCATTTCTATACAAATTGTTTCTCTCCATGATCTACCTTCCAGTGGTTAGAATATTTCTTGAAGGATCGACTCTAATACCAATTGTTGGAATATTGAGAGGGGGGGGGAATCAGTATAAACACTTTTTACCACTTTCAATCACAATATATAAACTTCAACATTATCAATAGTATATCATTTATGATTTCATTCAATATATCATGAGAATATAACCATAAGCAGTATCATCACATCAAATAACCACATGCATAGTACACCAGAATTTATGTGGAAACCCAAATGGGAGAAAACCACATAATGTTTTCATATATATATCAAGAATAAATTCATGGGAAGCACCAACTTCCAAATTCTATATCACCAATTGGAAGGAGGCACCAACCCCATGATTTATAGGAACCAACATGAAGGAAGCTACAACTCCCTGAATTCCACTGCACCAACCAGATAGAGGCACCAAACTAAAGGAAGCACCAACTCCCTGAGTTCTCCGGCACCAACTAAAAGGAGGCTACAACCACCTTTCCTTTCCTCATCCTGCCTCCATGAAATATAAGTGTAGACTCATTGTCACTACCATTGATATCGTCACTTCCAATGTCGCCAATACATCAACCTGCCACTATCACTATCACATCAACTTGTGACTACCATTATCACATCAACTTGTGACTAGAATTGTCACATCAACCAACATGTCACTTCCACTGTCACATCAACCAACCATAACCATATCCACTCACATGGATACAAAAACCATCACCATACCATGTACATCAACCTATACCATACCATGCATCAACCATGTACTAGAACCTGTACCATACCATATGCCAAGTATCCAAGATGTACCAATGTATCAACAATGTGCCTCAAGTATGTGATAACATCACCATGACATATACCAAACCAGATACCAAGATATCCATGATATACTTCTAACAATGTATCATATCATCACAAAGGTGCACCATATCATGTACCATCATCAAGACATGCCTCAAGAATGTACCATAAACATAACCCTCAATAACACATGCAAAGCATACCTCTGATCATATAGCAGACCTGATACAAAAAATTGCAGACATGTAGCTCTTCCTCAACTTCAACAACAAGATAATAGTATTTTCATCAAACTTTACCTCAGTCTCGTGGGACTAGTTTTGGATTAGTCACAAACCCTAAATTTCAACAAGAATAAATCAATACCTGTAATGAATAAATATATGAAATTTTAACCACAGATACTCTAATATATTTCTTCCATATCCTCAAAATTTCAAGGTCTGAAACTTCTCAGAACAAAATTTATAGTGAAAATGGAAAACCTTCTTGAATTTTATCCTGTTTTGGAGAGATAACTTGTACATAATTCCACGTGCTCAATATTTGATATATGATTTATAAACTAGAGTAAATGATACTATAGACTGTTATATTTCCATTGAAATTAGTCTCACATAACTTGGATCCTCTATGAATAAGTTATAACTATTTTACCTGGAACACCTGTTTAAGACTAGTTTCAGGACTAGTCAACAACCCTATCTTCCACACAGTGTATCTCCAAAAATACATTGACCTATAAGTTGAAATTTTTACCACAAGTACCTTGACATATCTTCTCAACCTCCTCCAATTTTTTCTATCTCAATCATTCTATAAAAATAGTTATAGATAAAATGGTAAGATTACCTTTAAATAACATACCTTAGAACACATCATCACAAGACTTCATACTCCCTTGGAATTTCTCCCTTCTTCACTTCATATTCCCTCTAAAATTTACCTCAGATCTCTTTGGTTACATCAAATAAGAATCCCTTACTCACATAGAAGATATTCAATAGAATGTGTGTGTGAATTTACTTATGAGTGTCTACTTGAGGTATATATATATATATATATATATATATATAAGTAACCTTTTTCTTTAACTTTAAGGCTTCTTGAACTTTCTTGTTACAACCACTTTACCCTTTCATTAATGAATTGCAACCAATTAGGGGCTTCTTAACCCATATTTGGGGCTTCCAACTTCATGACCTCATAACTCCTCAATCGTGAGGAACTACGTGACATTCCACCTATCGTTGGAAATGACATGACAAGGACTATCCATATATGAGTGTGTTACCTACATTTTCATTTTCCTTAATGTCCTTATTCCTCAAACAAATTCAGGCTTCATGACCACACCTATGGGTTTCTAGTAGACTTCTTCAAAGCATCTTCCTGTGAGGGATATGCTTAGAGCGATGCCATAAGGGGGCCACTTTGGAGACTTCTCCAAATACACCCATCACATATATTGAAATCAATGACATCCACTAATTGACATCAATGTCAACCAACTTTCCAACAACATCAATGACAACCAATTGTCCAACATTCACTTAGTGTGTTGCCATTTGTTGAGCCATCAACAACCCCCCCAAGTTTTGGGCAAACATGGGGCTCCTTCTTCTTTTCAATTGAATGAATATGATTTCATATTTTTTTAATATATTAACCTTGTTTTCTCATTTCTTTCCCACATTACTCATCCATTTTGTATGGTTAAGTTAGATGAACCTTCATGTTTTCATTACATGATTTTGACTTGGTTTATTTTCTTCCTTGATATTTATTTCTCAACGAGTTTTGGTTTCTTTCATTCCTCGATTTTTTCTTCCTTAATTTTCTTTGTTTGAACTCTTTTGACCTTTGATTTTCAGATTCAACCCATTTTTTACTTACCTTTCAAAATTTGCTTCACCACCCCTTCGATTTCCAAATGGCCTTGATTTTTGAAAATGGGCCCTTTTTTCCCTTCAATTATTTGAGCAATCCCCTCATTTGGAAATTTAGCCCGATTGTCGAATTGGGGCCTCTTATCACCTCTTCGATTTCCTTCGAACTTTTCCTTAGACTTTGGTTTGAACCTTTTGAATATTTCCAAGCCTTTATTTGAATTTGAACTAGTGTTCAAATTTTGAATGCTCCTTTTGAACTCTAAAATTTCACCTCAAATCTTTGATTAGCTTGATTTTGTGGTCCAATTTTGGGATCATGCTTGATATCCAAATTGGAGGAAATCAGGGCCTTCCTCCTCCAACTTTTGTGGTCCAATTTTTTGGATCATGCCTGGTCTCCAAATTTGTCCTCCTTTCAATCTCTTTGAAATCTTCAATTCCCCGCCCCTCCCCCCCCCTAATATTCGAGATATTTTTTAACTTTTATTTGAATGTTCTTTTCCTTCCTTTTGAACTTGACTAACTCACACCAATACCTTTTATAATCTTGATTATTGACCTCAATTTCCAAAATCAAGGATTCTCTTCACCAGGTTCGCTTCCTTTATGCCATGATTTCGCGATCTTCCTTGAACACTAAATAGGGGTCCCCTTGTCATCAACCTGGTTCTTTGATATTTTGTTTGAACTCTTGTAAATTCTTGCTCGAACCCTCGAAACACTTCCCCTGAACTTGGGAGTTTTTCTTTCAAATTTTTTTCAAAACCTTTGGTCCAATTTGCCGATCAACCTTGATTTCCAAATTAGGACCTATCTTCAACTTTTCTCATGGCCCTTGCCTCGATTTTTAAGAATATGCCTCAGTTGCTCAAATCAATCCCTCCTTTCACCCTACTCAACCAAGTGTAGCAATCGACCCCGATCACTCAAAATCAAGGCTTCACTCTTCTAACTTGAGTGTGATCATGTCCCGATTTTGAGAGCGATATTGGTCCTCAAATTAGGACTCCTGACACCGAACTAATGTATGATTTTAAGACTTGCTCTCAAAGTGAGCAAAATAGCTAGAAAAAATGTTATAACGTGGTTTAATTTGAAATACCAAAAAATGGTTTGTTGGGATTATTGATTTAATGTTAAAATTTACCTGTGTGTTTTGTGGTTTGTACACTAACATGTAGGGAACTTACAACAAATGAAAATATAATTGAACAACTAGGAAGAATGACAGATCAAGTATGCCCAAAAAATGTAGCTCCACTCTTGATGATTTGCATTAACAAGAGACTTTCATAAATTCAATATAGAATGACCATTGGTCTTCACCTTCCGAGTGACTCTTCCTATCACCTACTACTCTTCACTTCTCTACTATTTACAATTTACCATAATCTGATGATTAGGTATTCAACATTCCCCCTCTTAATCTGAAGGGGTGTTTGTGAGTCCAAGTATCATTCTGAACTTTCCAAAATTTTATCTTCTAAGTGCTTTGGTGAAGATGTACACAATTTGCTCATTTGTGGAACAATGTCTCAAGTGAATAGTCTTGGCCTCTACATGATATCGAATTAGTTGATACTTTTTGTTGATGTGCTTAATTTGATCATGGAATCTGGGATTCTTGGCCAACTTGATTGCAGAAGTATTTTCAACTAGAAGAGGAGTATGCTTCACTTTTTTTTCCTGCAAATGTTCAAGTATTTTTTTGAGACACACTATCTCCTTTGTTGCTTCTACAACTACCACATATTCTTCCTCTATTGTGGAATCTGTTGGAACTAATTGTTTGTGTGATCTCTAGGAGATAGTTGTTGATCCAAGACTCGTGATATACATTGAAGTTGACACTTCATTTTCTTTATCCCCAACAAATTTTTAATCAAAATATCCAATTAGGTTGAATTCATTCACCTTAGAGTACTTGAGTCAAAATATTGAGTTCCCTTCAAGTATTTTAGAACTCTTTTTTCTGTAGACTAATTTCCTTCACAAGGTTTTTGCATGAACCTAGAAAGAATCGCAAAAACAAATGAAATATCTAGTCTAGTGGTAGTAAGGTAGATAAGACTTCCCACAAGTTATCTATCATTGGTTTCATCCTCAAATTCATTCCTTTATTTTGATGTGAGCTTCAAATTATGTTCCATTGGAGTAGAGACAAGGTTACACTCAACCATGCCAAACTTGTTCAACAATTCTCCAATGTACTTCTCTTGAGAGATGGATATGTACTTTGGATTTTGAATCACTTCAATGCCCAAATATGTCATCTCAAAACCTTTCTTCAACTCTTTCTTCATGGATGTAATATAACTTTCATTGTTCCCTGTTATCAACAGATCATCTACATACACTACAAGATATACAATAGTTTTTCCAACTTTCTTGACAAACAGAGTTACATCATTAATATTGAAGTGCTTGAAATTCAATTTCCAAAGATGCTCAGTCATTTTTCCATACCAAGCTCGTTGTGCTTGTTTCGTTCCATATAAGGATTCAATGAGCTTGCATACTTTTTGTTCTTGTCTCTTCACAACAAAACCTTTTGGATGAGACATGAAGTCATTCTCTTTCAAGTCTCCATTCAAGAAAGAAGTATTCACATCCATTTGATGAATTTTCCATCCATTTTGTGCTACCAAGGAAAATAGAATACGGATGTTAGCCCATTTTTCTATGGGATAAAAAATCTCCTCATAATCAATACCTTTTTCTGTGAAAATCCTTTTTCCACAAGCCTTGCTTTGTGCTTGTCAAGTGAACCATCTGATTTGTACTTGTTCTTGGAGACCCACTTGTAGCCAATTGGTTTGGTTTTGAAAGGAGAATCCACCAACTTCGACATTCCATTCTCTATGAGAGCATCATACTCCTTCTGCATGGATTTTTTCCACTCATCATGAGAAGTGGCTTATTCAAAGGCAGTTGGTTTCAAAGTTAGTAGATAAATTAAAATTACAATCATACGAAACATCCATATCATCATATCACTTGAATTTGAATTATCTACATCACCTCCATCTTGTCTTGAGGAAATTCTGGTTCTTTTCTTTCCGACCTCATCAGGATGAACACTTTCAAGTGTTTTTATGAGCCATTTTGGTGGACCTTTATGAGATGGTTCAAGTTGCTCAACTGATTGAAATGGTGTTTAATTCTCATCAAGACTTAGCCTTTCAATCCTCTCAATCACATCATCCAAATGAACTTCATTTTTTGATGAAGTGGCTAGAACTTCTTCATGAGGGGGAGATGGTGCTTCAAAAGTAGATTCTAGAGATTGATCCAAGATAGGGATCCCCCCTTCAAGATGTGGAATCTCATCATCAAATTCATGATATGTCTTTACATGATTGAATTTATCAAGATGATCAAGTTGCCTCTCAACAACTTTGTCATTTTTGGAGGATTCAAGAAAAATCACATCTCTAGAAAGAATGAATTTATTGTTTACCTCGTCGTAAAGACAATATGCCTCAGTGGTATTTGAGTACCTCGAGAAGAAGCACTTTCGACTCCTTGCATCAAGATTATTTCTTTTCTCCTTAGGAATTAAGGCATAGCAGGTGGAACCAAAGACCCTAAGATGCCTCACCGAAGGAATTTGGCCATACCACATTTCATAAGGTATGGCCACATGGTGCCAACTCCTAAAGGTTTGAGACATGATTTATTTCCAAAATAAACTATGGCATCTACATTTTCATTGAAATATTAAAAAAAGTCTCTCTGGAAGGTCTTGAAACTTTCTCCACCAAAGTGTCAAATGTGATGGATTTCATTTGACCACTAGCTTGCATGGATTCAAGGTAGTGAGAATATGTAGGGTAGAGGGCCTTAGCGAAGGCTATGAGAGGAAGGTCTATCTTCACTCTAGTGGCATAGATGTCATGCATTATGGATTTGATCTCAGAAGCTAAATCCATGGGATCATCATTTTTCAACTCTAAGTTGAAGATATTCACCAACGATTGTATGATTTCCAGTTATGAGTGAGAATCATACAAATCCTTCAATTTATACAAAGCACTGTAGGAGTCATTAATGGAAACAATATGGTGGCTCACCTCTTCACTTACTGTCACAACAATCACAACATATGCTTTCTGGTCTTTGTCCTTCTATATGACACACTCCTTATTTGATGTAGGAATGTTTGGTCTACTACTCTTTGGCTATGCTTTTGATTCAATTTCTTCTTCACTGGCAGTTGTTGCTTCACAAATGCCATTCCACAAGTCATTGAATATTAGAGTGTGTTTGATATTTTTGTACCATTTTGGATAATTTTCTTTGCCAGTTAGCACCATGCCAAGGACAGAGATGAGTGAATTCATCTTCCAACAAAACTTGATACTTGATCTCTACACTCACTCCTTCAAAACAACTCCAAACAACCTGTTCAACTCCTCAATATTTTTTCATTCGAACTTGTTCTTGTACAAGGCGAAACCACTTACCTACGCTAAAGAAAAGAATAAATGTCAGCGATGGAAACTTCTTCTATGTCGATAGTGAAGAAGAAATGTAAGTTCTATCCATCCAAGAAACTCCTTCTCTAATCTAATATAAAGAATGGACTATTTCAATCCAGTTAGTAGAGAGACGCATTAACAATTAAGTTCTGCATTAATGGCATTAGGTCATTCCTATCCGTTAGCAAATTTAGGTCAACCACACAATGGGAATCATTAGTTAGTATTACAGGATCACAAGAGGCGAAGTATATGTGCCCCAAGAGATATATGTCCAGAAGCGACAAGACAAAGGAATTGAACCCCTAGGTGGTAGAAAAAAGACACCTGGATGGGGGAACTTAACAACCTAGAGTGAGAAATAGATAGCCAACAAGAGGGGCGAAAATAACGAATCTTCCTCTTCTTCTCTTATATAAATAAGATAAAGTCGATAGACAAAGGGCTCTTGCTTGTGCACCTCCATAGACTATTTTGTGAAATGTTAATGAGGAGAAGCTATCACTGACCACTTCTTGGAGACTCAGTCTAGTGTACATGTGGTGCAAACTATTCATTTTCTTGTTTATGTTGGAATCACTCTAAGACTTTTACATTTGCTATAGACTATTCTCATGCAAATGATAATTGTTTCTTATTGTTTTGATTCAATTTGTTGCTAGTGGTGAAAATGAAATGGTTATTGGTTATTAATATGAGGCTAACCTGACTTGATGACTAATGATTTCATTGTTTTGATAATTATTCCATAGTAAATCATTTTCTATACTAATGGTTGAAATGGTTGTTTCTTTCATATTCATTTCTTCTTCTCAAATCATAGCTAGATGTTAGATTAAAACAACATTTTGTTGCTTGTATTAGGACTGTATTTAAAACTTAATAATGGATGCTAAGTCAAAATATGAATGAATTCTTTATTCCAAATAATATAACATTTAATTAAAAATAACCAACATGAAAGGTTATTTAATTAAAAATAACCAACATTTTCCGTTGAGAAATATTCTCTTAATGACACCACAAATATATTTGATCTTTTTTTTCCAGCATAAAATTTCTTGGTATATTTATATATTATTGTTTTCAAAAACATGAAAGATTACATCCCAAAATGACTAAGATTTGTCCAACAACGCAGACTGAGATCAAAGGAGGCTTTTAGCCTCATAAACATAAACATTGTCATCATAAGAAGAGCTCAAACCCACATAAACTCATACCCCAGAGAAATTGTTGAGACACAACAATTGTAGCCACTTCAGAACCATAGAAGATCAAAAAAGAAAAAAACATAAGCTTTCCCCATTGGAAGCTAGAAAAGACTTAAGTACAGGGTGGGTCCTTCATTTCCATCTATCCAGTGGTTGTAGATAATTTTCCCTTCTTGCTTTTGAAACGCCAGCTTGAAAAGACGATCAACCACCTTATTGCTTTCTCTATAGATATGTGAAAATAAAATTGAACTAATTTTTTTTTTAAGATCTCTTAATCGTTCATTCCAACAGTCCAAAGAAATAACATTCAAGATTCCTTTGTTGTTTAGCTTATGACAATTTATAAATCTCCAAAGACTTGTAATTTCAAGATGTGCATCAGAGAATTATCCAACTACCGTTTCATCAACGTGTATTAGTTGGTAAATATTACAATCAAACTTTGAAGTTTATTTGATCTTATACGCCTCTCTAGTAATAAAATACACTAAGAAAACTTCACACGTGTACGTGTGCTCACCAAATAAAAACAAGCATCAGGAATCATTTCTATTTTGTATGGTTGGAAAAATAAAATGTAATTAAATATACGCTGCGATTTTATTTGTTTGGAATTGTCGATAAAGTTCAATCACAACCCCACGAGAAAAAAATGGCGGTGCACCAAAGAGTATTTTGGGGCAAAATAAATTTACAATTAATTTAAGGCGGTGGAGATTTTTGAAGATTTGTGGGGCAAAATAAATTTACTCTTAATTTAAGGCGGTGGAGATTTTTGAAGATTTGTGGGGCCCCAAAATATTTTGGGGAAATATCCACAAGAAATGACAGGCACCAGTTGACTTTGGTGACGATGCAAAGTTGAGTAGATAATTCTGGCCAATGCCACCTCATCTTTCGTTTTTTACTTCACGTGACCGTTTTTTCTTTGTGAGGGCCGCCCGATTACCGTTGAAGTAGAAGAAATTCAAACGGTGACGTGGTAACAGCCATCCACGTCAACAGCTTGACATGACGAATATCAAGGACCAAACCTTTAGTTTCGATACGGCTCCGTTGTTTGAAAATAAAGTGGTTTATTTTTTTATTTTTTTAACAAATCTGTGGGAATTTTAACGATTATTCGTTGAACGAAAATTTTAATTTTTATATAGATAAATATAAAATAAATAAATAAAGTAGTTTTAAATAGTTTATATATAAATATAATATAATTAATTAATTTAAATGTAGTTTCTGAAAGACATTGTTTGGGTTCTATTTTTTTAATCAAAAGTATTTAAAGAGAGGATGTAATAAAATGTCAATTATAAGGGAGTGGTTGGTTTTGTTAAGGGATTCAATTGGATTTGAACATGCTATTTACCATTTTTCTATTGGTAACATGTTTTTGGTGGATGCTTTTATAGATTGAGGTAAT